>JAQZBX010000128.1:81742-109242 GCA_029593785.1 Cabassous unicinctus
TTTTTTTTTTTTTTTTTAATTCACCATAAGAACAAAATTCTTTCAAGTGACTCTAAAGGACCAACAAGGTAAAGAAAACCAAGAATTTTCATCAAGTGAAATCCCTATTCTATGTTTTGCAGTTTCTAGTTAGCTGCCTTGCCCTTAGATTCAGGGACTGTGAATTGCTGCTAGGAAGCTGCCTTTCGTTTTGTTTGTGTTAATTGGCAAAGCAAACTTGCACTTCAGTGTTTCCACAGTCATGGAGATGAAGGTCCCCTTAGACTTTTGAGCAGTTACCTAAGAAAGATCTTAACAATCTGAAAATATCTCAGGAAAATTGGTGGTACTCTTTTTGTAACAATATTCTTTATGAAATATTTTAATTTAAGAGAAGTCAAACTGCTTATATGAACATATATCTTTAAAGAGAGGAGTCTGTACAGGAGGCTGAGAAACAAAGATGTTGAGAAACAAAGAAATGAGAACTTGGTGTTTTTTTCTGTGTGTCTTTGTACCATGATTGAGAGCACACGTTCATAAAAAATGGTAGCTGTCCTGAGAAATGTAGAGAGATAAAGAAATAAATCAGGTTTTTTTTTCTTTAATGGTAAGCATGATACTTAAATTAATAACATTTTTACTTGAATAGGTCTTTTTGCTATGGAGTCTTTGGTGTAAGAGAGTTCTTTTAAATGGATGTGTTCCTGTTTAGTCTTTTACTGGGATAGGGGATCATATAGGGAGAATTGCTGAGGGAGAAAAGAAGATAAATAATATATATTACACGTCAACTATAACTAGGCTATAGGTGAGAACTGTAGAGAGATTAATTTACCTTCTTTTTTAAATAACTGTATGCTTTTATAGTTTGAATGAAGAAATGAATTAATATACCCTCCCCCATCGTCTACTCCCCAACCCCCCAGTTAATGAGGCTTGAAAGGATTTTCCTCTAATTGCTAAATTTTTAAATTTTAATTTACTACAGGGAGGAAGGTTGTTCTGAAGAAAACAGATTTACAATAAAACAGAAATCAGATTTAGAAAAGGAATTTATGTCATTTGAGTCCTTTTGAATATTATATTAAATTTACCTTCCACTTTTGACATTTATGATCATAGTAAAAAGACTTTGGCAATGCTATATTAAATCTCTGAAAAACATAAACAGTGCATTGTTTTAAATAACAGGAGCCCCCTTAAAAATTAATTTAATTAGCAACACTTAAGAAATATGTCTTCCTCTTAAGAACTGTAAGTTCTAATGTACACTTAGGGTACATTAGCAAACCACACACACATGCATATTTATTTTCTATATCTATTTTCTGGAAATGCTAACTTTATTCCCCTAAACAATACTAGCAGCATATAGTAAAAGAATAAAACTATATTGTGAGTGTTTCTGCACAACAAGTTGCTCTTGGTATTGTTTCAATTTTTTTTTTGCATAATCCATAGAAATGGGAGAAATACCATCAATATCAAATGAAAATGAATGGATGAAATTTTTTCAGCAGTAATTTATGACTGTAATTCTTTATACAATGTAAATTAATGCACTCTATCCAAATAATTAATGAGTAGGAGATACAGTTTCATCAACCAATGTAACTTCATTCATTAGAGCATGTCACAACACCTTAATTGCTATAATTTTTTTTTACATTCCATTACATAATTACATCATTCAAGTTAAACTGTTTTCATATCAATCCTGTTGGGTTTATTTTTTAGGAAAAATATCATGGTTTTCCCAAATTGAAATTGGAATTTCAATATCTATGTAATATTTGGATAGAAAGAGCTTAACAGAAACTATTTTGAATAAAAGTAAAGGAGAGCACAAAATATCCTATTGATTTGCAGTGCTGATAGTTTTAAATATTTCTAGTTAACTCTTGCATAATAAGGGGCACTATGAAAATTGTAATATTATCTCTGTTAGAAATATACTGATTTTATACTTATTTTTGAAATTGTTTGGAGCCCAGAACTTAAGTTTACATCCCTTACAACAAAAATCCTTATTAATGAAGTAATTGTATCCATCTGCACATTTAACTATAATGATTTGTTATATTTTATCAAATGTACGTTGGATTGAAACACACTTCTAGTTCCAATAACATATGATTCATATAAAGTTTTCTGCTATTTTTCATGAGAGATGTTTAACTCTAAAGTAATTGTTTTAAATATTTCCTACTCTCATGTGCCCTGTCTTTGACTGCAACTGAGATGACAAAATGAGGTCAATGAATTTATAAGATTCACCTATTAAATTGAAGGACTTAATATTTGAAGCAAAGGTGAAATTTAAGGTTTTCAATGTTACTGGCATGATAAATATTTTAAACAGAATAGGGCTACAACTGTCATCTAAGTTGGTTCAGAATATGCACCTGAATATTATTTTAACATAATAAAATTAGGTAAGTGTTTCCCTGCTTCCCTTAATATAATTGTTATTGACAGGGTGTGGGTGGGAAGGTGTGTTTCAATATAAGTTAAGCAGTTCGCTAGGCTGAATATGTTTTGGAAACTAATATTGCTAAAGTGATTTTATTTAAAAAATCATTTGGCAATAGTGAAAGTTTTGCTTGTAGACAGAGATTTAAATAACATATTTGCACTCAAGAAAATTATGTTGATTTCAAAATTTTAATATTATGACTTTAATTTTCAATTATAACTTCAAAAGTGTTTAATTAGACTATTATTGCAATAATGTTTAAAATCTTCCATCTATTAAAAATGGCTATTTTAATAGCTATTAATTTGTATATTTTAGTTGAAAACAAAATTATCAAATGCATTCCAAACATATTTCAGTTGTTTTAGATACTACACAGTGTATGCAATACATACATCTAATTTTAAAATATTTTATTGATTTGTTTGATTTTATAGTAGTGTCTGTTTTTTAAATAAAAATATAGTTAAAAATAGGAAGTCTAACAGTCATTAAACTTTGTGAAAATACTTATTAAAATTGATTTTATAGTTAAAAATTCATTTCCCTTGCTTGTTTGTGGTAGCTGGAGTTTGCCAGTTTTGTTTAATCAAGATATTCTCATACTAGCTAAATCAATTTAAATGTCCAGGTTATGCTAGAAAGCCAAATGATACCTTTCAAATGCTAGCTTTAAATTCTTATTGATAATATCATTTGCTTACTGTGTCCTTTAAAAAGGAAAAAGCATAGTCTATTTCATTTTCTAGTATTAGAAACCACATGACCACCTGAGTGATCTGAGGACAGTCTGCCTTGAGCCTTTTAATTCTGGACTTAACCGCTTTTAAAATCCTTAGCAAGTGTGTTGCAAGCCAAACATTTGTTTCTAATCTGTAAGTCTAAGAGAGCATTCTTTCTAATGTAAATCATGCTCATATTTATTTTTAAATAACTACTTTTAGTGTTTGGTACTTCACTTGCAAACAGATAGCCATATTGGTAAAAAAATCAATTTGTAGGACAAACTTATGGTTTCTTATACTAAGTTGATAGGTGAACCATTTTCCTTATTATTCTCAATTTAAAGCCACTCAACTTAATTTGAAAGGGCAATGGGGTGTTTAGAAAAGTGGTATTGGTAGCCATCTAATATATAAGAAACATTTTATAATTTTAAAAATATATTTCAGCTTTGAGTATAGAATTACCTTTTTTTCTTTTTCTTTGACATTTGTAAATGGCAAACCAAAACTGATGACTTTCTCCCAAATTCTTAAAATGGTCAATAGATGATTATGATAAGTATTTCTTATCACATAAAAATTAAAAAACCTAACTAGCTTAAATAAATAAGTAATTTGCAGTTTACCATTCTGACTTAATTGTATTCATAAAATATTTCTTAAAATAAGAATAGGTCACAGGATCAGCCTATTGATTGATGAAGTTAATTTCCTTAATAACTATTTCTCTTTCAAATGTAAATTTTAAATGACTTCTACTAATGAAAGTTGCAGGAAGTGCTAAATTGTAAAGATGTTTGTGATTTTACTATTTCTAGTTATCTATTTGTAGCTGATAGTGATATTTATTTTTCATCATGTTTATATTGTCTAGAAAAATTGACCACAATTTAAATTTTTTTTCATTAATAAATTACAAATCAATGGACTTATCATTTTACCATTTCACTGAACCCTTCCAATGCATTTAGATCTACTAAATAATATGTTCAGTGACATACTATCACAGAGTTCACATGTTGAAAGTCCTTGTACTTTACTCTATGGATATGTGGTAAATTTCTGGTACTAAAACAACCAATTAAAGTGTCAAGGTTATTTGATGAACAATATAGGACATAAGATTTTAACATAAATACGTAGTGTTCAGTTATATGATGGCAAGTATTTAAGAACTGCCTATGGCAGGGAGATAGGTTTTGGTTTGTAGCATTTGCCAATTTTCATGGTGTAAATATTCCGTCTATGGCCAATATCAAGCTACCAACTGTGTATCACTAAATTGGAGTTGAGAAGATAAGTAAAAAATCTGTTCTCCTGAGCGAGTCCAAGCCAGCTCTCACATATCAATAATACATAACATGTTCAACTGAAGTTTGGAAAAGCATAGGATCAAAAAAGCGAATAGCAGGTAGTTTCGATGAAATACCGTTATATCCAGATATGAGCAGTGAATGAGAAGTATATATAGAAGAATGGGAAGGCCATCGAGCCTTGAAAGCAAAAATAAAGAGTTGGGTTTTTATGAAGACAATTAGAAACTGTAAAGTAATTGTGAGCTTAAAAATAGATGTTAATTTACCCTCTTGCTTCCCAAAATAATTTGATGCCTAAATAAATAGAATTTCCTTTTAAAGTTAACTGCATTATAAAACTTCTGTGGAAAGTAGAAAATGCATTGAGGAAAACCTCAGCTAATTGCCAATCTCATGGAATGAGTCATAACTGATATTGAAGTTTACTGAATTATTGAGCTTCTAACATGGAACAATTTTATCCATGATACAGTCTTCCCTGCTTATAATTTTTAAACAAAAGTCCATAAAGGAATACAGTTTTTTAAGATGAGTCAGTACAGTCAATTATAAACATGGATTATTTCCTTCTGAAAGTTCAGTAATAGGTTTAGAGCCTGTATGACTAGGTTCACCTGTGGATATTATTGTTCTCACATAACAAGGAGTCTGAAATTAGGCAGAGGAGATTGAAACAACTGCTGTAGGGTTTTGTTAAGGAACCTGGCACCTTCCATCTTCCTGCTACAGCATTCTTTAGAGTGAGGCTTTCATCCTTGTGGTTGCAAGATGACCATTGCAACTCCAGGCCTGGTATCTGTGTCCAAAGAGAAAGGAGACTGGTAAAGAGCAAAACCCAAACGGTGTTGCCTTTTTATTCAGACAGGAAATGCTCCTATCTACATCTTATTGGCTGGAATTATTTTACTAGGATATGCCTAGCTGCTTGACAGGCTGCAGAAGTGAGTTTCATTCCTATGGGTATACTGCCACCTCAGAGTTGT
This sequence comes from Cabassous unicinctus, assembly GCA_029593785.1. Lineage (NCBI taxonomy): Eukaryota > Metazoa > Chordata > Mammalia > Cingulata > Chlamyphoridae > Cabassous > Cabassous unicinctus. Next base: position 87,225 of record JAQZBX010000128.1, read on the forward strand.
TTTGTAAGTAAGAATAGGAGCTGTTACTGGGTATGTAATTGGTCATGTCTACCATAGGTACTATTGAATAATGAAGTAATGCTTGGTCACACATGAACTTCTCTCAAATTGCTATAATTTCTTTCAAGCATCTCTTTCTGAAGTTTTCTCCTTTCTTCTTCATCAGCTGTCAGGGTGCTTGTGTTTAAGCAGCCTGACTACCCTTCTTGTTTGTCATTTTAAACCATCATTCTCTTTAGCTTTAAAATAGGCTAATGATGCGTGCTAAAAATGTAGACAGATAAATGTAAATATTTCTTATTTTACGTGTTTTTTTTTTTCATACTTTCTTTCTGATCCTGGCCTATATTCTTGAGATATGAGGTTACCACTTTAGTTTTGAGAAAGAAGTATAAACAATAAATATCATCTTAAACCATATGATCAAAATATAAATTTTCAATGCTATAGAAAAAAACTCTGGATTTTTAAAAATAGAGAATATTCCAAAACATCAGTGCTTTCCTTAACTTTTCTAAAGCAATAAAAAATTTGGAGCTCCCTCCCCAAAGATGTGTTAAATGAGGCACCCTTCACGATACTCATACAAAATGAGTGCATTATATCATACGACAGCTTTTATAAAATAGCAGATGCTAAGCTATTTCTAGGAATTAAAAACAAACAGAAGAAACTGGAGAGAGCTCTTTGATCAAATAACTTCAGGAGAACTATGTACTAGATCCTTCTCTTGGAGATATACTATTAACAAATCAAAGTCTCTGAAAAATTCTGCAATAAAGAAATGATTAGATTTAACTCAGCATTTCCCCAACTTTTTTGGCCATGGGACTCTTTTCTTGTAGTATGTCTATTATATTTTCTTTATTTATAACCAATGATAATCTGCTGAATCTGAGATGTGAAACATTGCTACAGTGTATAAATTCATTTAAAATTTTGTTTCCACCATACACTTTCCATATAGAGTTAATCACTTATAATAGGAGTAAGTCAGCATCTGTGCTCCTGGTTCCTAATGTAATGATTCTCAGTGCTCATTTTGCTGATGACTATGGAAAAATAAGATTCCATCTCATCTGTATAAATGATAGCTTATGATTTAATGGGATTTATAAAAGTTGATTAATACTTTTTAAATTGTTACATTATCATAACAATATAATTGGCTCAATTTTTAATGCTCTGCTTTCTAAAAGTGAATATAGTGAATGCATAAATTTAATTATGGAAATTTAAAAATTTACTTCCATTTGACAATGTCTAGTTTTAGGAGAATCTGTTAGTACTTATTTCTGAACTTGGTTAGAAAGCCATATTTTGCTGTTAAATTGTCAAAAAGATGCTCATTAAATATACAAGAAAACATTTTCTACATGCATTAAAAGTTATACAATAAATAGTAATTCGGAAAAATCTTATTTTGGAGTAATGATGAACCTAGCAAATTATGATTTAGGCATACTTTTTCATACTGGCAAATTAAGATTTAGAAAACAGCATATGATTTAATAAATTCCAGTTTTATTTATAACATTTCCTTATATGTAAAGGGAGGAAGAATTTTGGAAAATGCTCGATAATTTATTTCATGTTTACTGCAGGGATGAAGTTAGCTATCTATTCCTTTATAAATGTTTAGCACTCAAGGTGAATGAATTTTGCAGATTTGAATTTGAACCATACTTTTTAGGCTTCATATCTTCATGAGGTTGTAATCTTTTCTCTTAGTCTTATATCTATTGTTTGTGACATATTCTATAAACAGGGTTGAAGGAGTTCACTTTGTTTTAACTCTCAATTACATATTAGACAACACAAAATGATAATTATCAATATTTTAATTCAATATAGAATTCAAATACCATAAGTGCAAAATGCCACAAAATAAGTAGCAAATTCAGCCCACATATGTAAGCCTAGAATGTCTGAAACTCAACTAGAGTGATTTAAAAATGGCCTGTCTAAAGGATAAACATCAATTTTTATCTGCATGCTTCTAGTTTGCTCATCTTATAAGGCTGGACAGGTAGCAATTTTGAATGGCTCATCTCAAGATGAATGCAATTATCAAAGGATTATGTGGTCCATCCTCGAAGGCATACACTCATTTTAATCATTTGTTTGCAGCCTTCTAGCCTTCTTAAATATTCTCATTTATAGCTAATGAAAGTATTACAGCTTAGGCCTCAGCCTATTCCAAATAAAATACATTCTTAGATAATAGCTTCATAAATGTCACCTACTCTTTCTCCAATTTTGGCCCAGTTTTCCTTTTGTGTTTCTTAGAATCAATGAATATATAACATTTATTTAGCTTGTGATCATAAGATAATACACACCCAAAATATTAAGCCTATGATCATAATTCTACAACTAGATCGAGATTTTTATAAAATCAGATTGGATCCAAAACAATAATACACCACAATTTTTCATGCAATAAACCTATACATTATTCCAGCTAGATCAATTATCTATCTATCTATCTATGCATCACTTTATCAATAAAAATTAGCAATACAAAAACTGTGAAAAAAGTATTTCCTCCTGTTTCTCCCATTCAGAATTTTTAATACATATTTATTTGAGATAATCTAGTATTGGCTATACTTAAAATATTCCATAAATAAAACGATAGCATTTTATTTATTAAATTTGACTACATGGAAAAGTATATCATAGGACAATGACAGTTTTATAGATATTATGTTTGATAAAAAATTTTTTTGCTACCAAATACAGTTACTAAAGGTAATAATTTGATCTCCTTAACTTGAATATGAAAATCCATTCACAGATTTCTTTGTATAATAAAATTTATGTAAAATGTTATTTAGAAATCTATAGTAGTTTTATTGATAAAACTACACTTTTTTTTCATTTTGATCATGATATTTTGATGGAATTTTGCATGAAAGAATTTTCTACAGTTGCTTTAATAATTCTGCATTTCAATCATGAGGCATGATCTTATGAATGCATGCATGTTATTTTTTTAAAACCTCAGCAAAAGGATTATAAAGTCAAAGAACTCAAAACCAAAATTTACTAGCCGTTTATCTCAAAGTTTTCAGTACTCACTCTTTGCAGAATATTAACTATGCAGTGTAGAGAGAAGCAAACAATATTTTCTCAGTCTAAATGGAGAAATTTAAAAATTAATACTGGAATGAGGACAAATGATGGGAAACTACCAGATGCTAACAAAGTAGTCCATCCAGAGACAGCACCCTAAAAATGCACAATGAAGTGTCAGTTGCCTTACAAAAGGGCACAAAATCTGTACAGTAAGTGCAAAAAAAAAAAAAAAAAAATATATATATATATATATATGTATATATAGAAGAGAATGGCTGGCATTTCCATGAAGAGCCTTGCTTATAGAAGATGTTATCTTACAGACATGTCTGTCCATTGGGTGTCTGAGGACTATGTGCCAGACTACAACAGAGAGCAATTCCATTTGTAGCTTCTGGCTCTATTAATCACCTGTTACCTACCTGAGGTTTTATTTACTGACCTTCTAAGTATTATTGAATGCTAGTCCACACTTAGAAATGGTAGCAAAGCAAACAACAAATTGCCTTCGATTGCAATTTTTCCTCATTTATTATTTTTTAAAGCCAAGCACTTTTTTGCATAATCATCAAACTATGAACTAAGGTGCACCTGACTAAAATCTTAAAAAAAAAACTTCTAATAGATTGCTGGAGATTTGCAGCATATAGGCAATGAGAGTGCTGCATACAGTTCTGAAAAATCATCAGGATAAGAAATTTTGATTATCAGTGGTATATGCAGCAATAATATTAGAAAATATTAAGGAATATAATTCAGATATATAATATTTAAACAAGGTGTTGGGGAACATCTATGTTATTTTAAAATACAAAGTCTTAAGGTCCTTGAAAAACTTTTAATAGACCAAATGAGGCTGTAGGAATGATGGGAATTACCTGCCAGTGTCATTTAAATGCATTAAAACATTTTAGAAAACTGAATTATATGTTTAAAAACAATAAAAGTACATATCCATTTCAAATAAAATAACTCTTTTGAGAGTTCTAGGGCCCTGTGTGGTATAAAAATTTAACACATAATCGATGGAACCTCATGCCATAAATGAAGACATTGACATCTAAAAAAATGAAGTGATTTTACAAAGGTCCACATTAAATGATAGAACTGGAGCCAGATGGTTAACAACATAGAGTACACTAGAGCATTAAGGCAGAATTTAGCCACCCAGTAAAAGAGCTCCCCTTTTATGACTATAAATAAAGTTTTGAACCTGCAGGATTTTAAGAAGTGGCTTAGCTAACAAAGTGTTTTACAATTTTTAATAGGAATCTGTTTCCTGGTTCATGATGTTTAAAAGTAATTACTGTTTTGATCTTTCTTTTGTTTTTCCCTAGGAGGAAGTCCTTAAGATATTTCTAATGCTTAAGGCATGACTGTAGCATAAAATGAGAGTTCTATCAGCTACATAACATTAAGCAATATGCTACATTTTAGTTTGTTGCTTAGTCCTTTATTTATTCTTAGACCAAAAAGTAAATCCTAACTTATGTACATCTTTCATTGTTGTCAGGTTCATTTGAAATTTCTTTTTCTCTTCTCTCCCTCTTCTGAATTTTCCTTTCTCTTTTCCTTCCCGATTACCAGTCATTGATTGGTCAAAACTTTTCATCAAGATTCATCTACTTTTTCTCAGACCTTCATTATTTTGTTCAAAGTATTGCTTGGTACACATCTACTTCAGAATCCTCTAAAATTTTCATTCACTGTATTATTCTAAAATAGAAATAAAAATCATTGTGTTGCTCTAAAATATAAATAAAATTATAAAGTGAGGCTAGATTCAACATGAAATCTTTGTGGCATCTTACTATTTGCAGCTTCTTTACATGCCAGCATTTATTAAATTTGATTATATGATCCCTCATGTAGTTTTGAGGCACTAAGTGGTTGAACGACTTGCTGAAAGTCACATAGCCCAAGGCACAGACAGGACTAGGTTATAGGTCTCTGGAACATAGTGTGGAATTAAAACCTTCTCTCCAAAAGAGAGGTTATAAGGTATGTTTTGAATTATTAATAAAACTAAAATAAAAAATATAGAAACATTTAATAAATAATTTTTGTTAGATAACTAGCGCATATGATATAGGAGGTAAGGCATCATTAATAAAAATCTGATTAAGTCAATTGCCCTATCATCATTTTAGAAAGGATTTAGATATTAAGGATGTTGAGGGATTCTATTGAAATAGGTCACACTATAAAATGTTGTTTATGAACATGGTACTATGTATTGTTCTCTGCAAAGAAGGGCAGGAAAGGATAATTTAAATGTTTTGAACACATGTACCATTTCACAGTGAATGGAGAAATTTTGGATGATAGAGGAATAAGATCGTTTTTTGTTTTTTTTTCATTTACCCAAAGGTCATTTGGAATTTACAAAAAATAGTATCTACTGCTTTAAAAAGTTGGAACAGTCTTTCTGTTTAGTGAAGCAGATAGTCAAGCTTGAGAAGAAAAATATTTTGAGAAATTAAAGAACTGATAGCTCATAGAAATGAACAGACACAGATGGACTTCTTGGCCTTCTTTCATGAGCACATTTCTTGTTTTATTGGCTTGGGATAAGTAAAGCTATTTAAATGAATCAAAATGCAGAAGCAAATTTCGTCTTTCTGAAATGTATAAAATATGTTCTATGCCTCTTTGAAAAAATGGCTGTATGTCTATATGTGTATATGTGTGTGTGTGTATACACTTACATATGCACTTCCATTGTCCAGAAGTCAAAAACAATTCTTCATTGCATAATAAAAATAAATGTACCATAAATGAGCAGTGGCAGAGATGAATATCTAATAAAAGTAGAAAGATTTAAGGATTTGAGAACATATAAACTGAGCTAAATACTATGATATATAAAAGTTTTATTTATTTAACAACTTACAAAAACTGAAATATTCTAAAAACTATGATAATATGCAGTTATGGAATTTGTGCATTAAACAGAATCACTTAAAATTATTGTTAATATTTAATGAAGAATAAAAAGAAACATTTGGTTAGTACCAGTGGTATGTTTTTCTATATTAAAGAACAAAAGAGAAGTGTGATTGCAATCTAATGCAGAAATCTCTTTGTATATGCTAAACAGTTTAGAGAGTCATTCTCTGTATTCAAAACCATTATTTGCAAGTTAAAATAATGTAAACAAATGGTAATAGTTCGGCTGCTGACCAGTAAAATCCTATGCCATTTTCAAAGTGCACTCGAGTAGGAAACTTAATTTGTTAAAAAAGGTAGTGTAATTTGGAAATTGTTAAATATTTGCCTGAAAATTGTTAATTTTATTCTAAAGTTTTATAGCTTATACAAAAAGAAATAATATAAATGAACATATTTTCACAGTTTAAAGTGATTGAGAGTTAGATGTTGATTTTAAAAATTCCTAGTGAAGTTACTCATGAACTAATATCCTTTGTCTGATAACACAGCAACTATTTAAATCAACTACTTTTCTCCATTTTATGTTCATCTGAATAAAAGGTAGATCATTTTAAAAAACTTCTTTTTAATTTTGCTACAAACTTATCTCTCATGATTTTCAGTTTGTTTTAGTTCATTAACTAAAACAGAAATGCTCGTATCATTTTTACGCCTTTGATTATGAGATGTCCCTTTAAATATGTATTTTCTTTGTTAAGGATAACTAGTGTGCCATTCTGCCTCCCTGACTCTGTATTCCCTTCTTGCATATATTGTTTGGGGCATTAAAGCTGTTCCCTTTGCCCACAAAATAAATCTGATAACACTTATGTTGTAGGTAACCAAAGAGTCGATCCTGGCCTTAAATAAGAAACATCAAATCATATATGGTTTTATTTTCTATAACATAATTCGAACGACAATCTCTGCATTGATAAAGATGCATAGGGAATAATAAAAATATAGTGAAACTAAACTAAATATTGAAATGTAGAAATAGGAAGAGATAGATACTTATTTCCTGATAGTAAGGTTGAAAACACCAAGTTTTTAGAGAACAAGGCTAGACAACCCTGATTTCAAATTTAAGAGTATATTTAAGGCACTATTTTGGCCAAACAAAATTTTTTTTGCAACCTGAATTTGGCCTGCCTGTTTATTAACCATGGTAAATCATTGAAGATGGTTGTTTGGCCATGCCTTGAATACATTATAAAAATAAGAAAAACTTGAATGTGACCTTCCAATACCTCATAGCTTATTATAAATTCCAAAATGAGAAGCAAGCTTGTGGGAGTAGGTTGAGTTAGGGGAAGCCTGCAGGGCATATCTTTAAATGCTTGTGCAAAAACTATTTGTTTAATAGTGATAAGACTCATGTTATGTTATATTTGTCAAAATAATTAGAGAGATGAGACATATTGTAAATTTATGGCAAATTTATAAAATATCTGTATCCCAAAAATCAGCTTTATATTCTGGAGGTTGGGCCAATGCTAATAAAATAATCTAATACAATAATTATTTTTTTAGTGTTGTGGAAATATGTTAAATGATCTTTTACTTTCTGATAATCGAGTTACATAATTCAACATGTTAATAAGTTTTCTAAACTATTATTTGTACACGAATCCATTGTAACTTTTATCTTCAACTTCTATTAAACGCTAGTGGCTGTGTCACTTTTGCTACTTACTCTAAGTACTAAATTTTATCTAACTTTGTTTTCATATAAGGAGTTTTTGATTCATACTTGTAAAAATGGAATTTTAATTGACTCAAAGCCAATCTGACTCATAGTGAAAGTAAAAGCTCTAAACATATTAGTGAGTCATACATTAATGCATGAAAGAATTTAGCCAGGTGCAAAATCCAAGCTAATCTAATGTTTACTTTACTTTGTTTGGCCCATAAATGAAAAAATAACAAACAAAATTGGTTCTCCCATTCTTAAGTGGATAGGCTATATAAGCTAAATAAATAAAAAGGAGATATCATCAATGTCTCAAATCTAGTTCAAGTACTTTGTAATTTTGTGAAAGATGTAATTCTTTTTTTAAGATAATATGTAGCATGTATTTGTAAGTAAGGCACAAAGCTCTAATCTGAATTTATGGCTTCTTTAGTTTTGTACAAATTATGGTATCTGACTAAGCCTATCTTTTAAATAATATATCTTACCATTTATCTTGAAATTGAAATAAGTAAAATGGGGTATAGGGTTAAAGAATGCTTTAGACATTCCAGCAAAATATTTAGGTGAACATACCTAAAAGTGATCATGGTAAATACTACAAACATAACCACCACTGCTGCCACCACTACCAGACACCACCTCCCCACCCCCCCAATCTGAATCTGGCTAATAATTCTTCTGGTATCTTTACACATTGTCAGAAATCACTCTTGCTTTACCCTTCAGCTGATTCATTTCATGTATATGTCTAGTGGCATATGTTAGACTGAGAGGCAGGCAACCACTGTATTTTATGTTTTTGCTTTCTTATCCTTATCATTTAAATGTGGGGGCTGTTTTGTCTTCTGACAGTGCTACCATTAAATAACGAAGAAATCAGCTGGAAAGGAGGGGCTAAACCACCTCTGAGAAAATGAAAGCCGGCTGGGGGTGGTTAAGCACACAGGACGATAGAAAGGGAGATAGAAGGAAAAATGAACCAAAATTAGGAGGCTGGCTACAGGGAGGCCCTTTAATTGCAGCTTCTATACCAACTTGGGGTACCTGATACAACCACAAAACCGTATGTCTCTTTACAAGAAGAGTCAAATGTTCAGATTTAATTATTATATTTCATTAATTGAGTCTTAATTTTTACTTATTTGATTAAAAAGCATGTTTCATTATTGTAGTATCAAGAGTACCCTCTCCTTATTATGTATATCTCTCCACTAATTAAATTACACTTTGGGCACATGTAGAAGTTTTGCAAGCTAAACCAATTTTTTAAGAAATGAAAAATATGTATATATAACAATCTTGCACTAAATTTTGCCTAGGCAGTGATAAAGTTTTCAAAGCGCTCATGAAATTCAAATTTAGACAACTATCTTCTTTTTCTATTGTAATTTAAATATGCTGTAGAAAGAGGTGAGCTATAATTACATTATTTTAATAAAGTTTATACAAGGATCTGCTTCTAAATTTAAGTTCTGATCTGTGAGTAGATAGATGGTCAGAAAGGTAATGGCTATATTTTTTAAAGAATAATGAAATCTCAAATTATAGCTATTACAAGGAAGCTTTAGTCATGGCCAGGGGCAACCTCCTCATGTTTTAGAATAAGGAACTGAGAAAGAGGAATCCAAATAGTAACAGATGGTAATGATAATATTAATAATGGGAAAATATATCAAATAATTTCTTAATCTCACTGTTGAACTTATGTTGAACTTATGTTCAACAGTGTCTACATACATATATATTCTAGTTATATGAAATAATTTTTTAATTTAGGAAAAAAATTTCATATTGGAATTTACAAAGTAAAGCGCTTTCATTGATTTGTCCATATTTGATAGACAAATTATCTGAAGATGGTAAAATTGAATGACAAGTGACAAATTAATTTATTACTATGTTTCTACTATATTTCATTTAAATAAGTTTATAGCATATTTTAAAAGTTGCACAGGATAACATTGAATAATTACTTCTGATTCTCTGGGGAGTTAATATAAATAGTTTTGTATCCTTGTTGCAGGGTCTTATAAATATTTCAGTAGCTTCTTTAATGCAGTGTAAAGTAGAGAAGCACAAGCTGTATTGAATTAAGTAACAATTCATAAAAATACATAAGATTTCCTTTAAAGTTTTAAGGAGTTCAGGACAAAATATGTTGTTTCCTATAAATGTAATAAATGTTATCTTGGTAGCGTTCATGAATCTACTACTGGTTCAGAATACTATATTTTAGGAGATATTGAATCAAAAGGCTAATGTAGACATCCTTTAAACTTAAAGATTATTTGTGATAATTAGGATTTATTTAAACATTTAAATGTTTAGATATTTTCAGGTAATTAAATAATTTAACATTGCCATTCGACTACATCTTGACTCTAACACAGTGGAAGCTCTTATTCTTGAGAATCTGTCATAGAAAGAGGTTTAAACAATGACCACATCCAAGCTTCTCACAAAACATTCTTTGTTGTTTATACTTAAAAAATCATGACTTTTAGAGATTTCAAGAGTACTTGAGAGCGTTTAGCCCAATAACATAAATATGCGGCAAAGGAAAGTGAAGCTTACGGAGGTGACTTGTCCCACCCATTATACATTTAGATATATATGTGTGTGTGTGTGTGTGTCTTTCTCTCCCTCTCCATGTCTCCCCTTCTCTCTGAAAGAAAGAACAGAAACAGAGGGCATCATAAATGAGAGTACACAATCTGTTATATCTAAACACATTATTGATTGTATTCTTAAATGGGCATCAACATAGCTTGTGCAGACACCCAAATGCATTAATTACAAGAAATGCCAGGAAAGTGTAGCCAAAAGTAACCTTATGTTAGGTAAAAAGAGAAATATTAGGACATTTTATCAAAGTCAGGGCAACAAAAACATCGACTCTCTAAAGAGCTGTTTTTGCTCCCACTTCTTAGCATCACTAAGTGTGGAAGGGATTCCCAGTCTCAGTCCTACATTCCTCTAAGCTCTCAGTATTTACGTGTGCCTACTTAATTCATGCTCAAGAATTATATTGTCAACAGTGATCACCAATGGTAGGACAGCTGTGCCCCAAAGGACTGAACCATAGCTAAGACACATTTCTCTCCGTGCACATTTGAAAGTGGTGCTTTCATTTATAGCCAAAACCCTGCTAACTGGGGGGAATATTATTGTGCCTCCTCCTCACTTTTATGAAAGGATCAGTTTTCCTTAGTATTTCCGTGCTATTTCTAATTTCATGTGTCTTTTTCTTGTGTCATTAAAAAATATGTGTCTACTTTTTTGTGTGCTCTTTCCTCTGAGGCTGGCCATCAAGCAGCTGCTTGCATTTCTTAATATTATCCTCTCTTTTTTTAAAGAAAATATGTCTTATGAGGTAGTGTTTCTATCCAAAAATAATAGAAACCTTACTTTTTTACTTCTACATGTTTACAGATTTAGAATTACACTGGCACTTTGCTTATTGCTCAGAGAGATTTCAAAACTCTAAAGATTTAGAACTCTTCTATTTTTAAAAAAAAATAGAAGCAGTCATGTTGTGATCCCACTTTATTATCTATGGATTTAAAGCAGTAGTAGTAATTCCATCAGTAGTTAAAATGTAAAATATTCCTACTGAGGAAGCAGAATACAAAAGAGACATGTAGTGATCCAGAGTAAACAGAGTTAAGACAAACGCTGTTGTTTGTTCAAGATGGCTACTAACAGTCAATATTACCACATTGCACTTGTTTGATAATATGATGAATGAAGAACAGATAAATCTTAGTGAACTCTAGACTATATATTATAACTTTGTAACTTCTGTGTGCTATTGATTGAAAAATATCATTATAATAATTATTCATTAAGGAAGCAAATCTTTTTTATCTTCTACATTCAATAGTATAATGACATGGAACAAAGTGCTAAAGGATTTTTATTTATCTGTATATGAGCTCAATAAACCAACTCTATTTGTCAAGCACTTATATTTCTATTATGTTAATGCTGTAAGAGATTTAAAATAAAATGACATACTCTTCCCTCAAGAGTCTATTTCCAATAGGTGAATTAGACTTTCAAAGGATAAGGAGGATGATGTTAAATAAGATATTGAAGAAAGCTTTTCAAATGGAGGAAGTTAAAATAAATATAGGCTATATATATATATCCAATAGGTAAACTATGTTTCAAATATAACTAGGATATTAATTAATGCACTGTAATTAGGAAGCATTTTAACTGGGAGGAAGAAGAGCATCAACAAAAGTTGAGAATTGTTAATATGAATGCTGTATGGGAGATATTTACTGGCTTATTTGAATGTTAGAAATTTTTGTTAGGGCATAGGAGGACACATGGTGAGATGACCTGATTTCTAAAGTCTTGAAAATTGGGCAGAAGCGTTTGGAGTAGATTGGACAGCAATACTGATTTCTTGTAGGTCTTTGATCAAAGAAAAAACAGTATTAAAGTTTAGAAAGATTTGCCCAGTAGTCATATCTAGGATGGACAAAAGAGATGGGGATGAAAGAATCCTAAAGTAAGGAGACTTGTTGGGTTAAAGGTAAACAAGGCCCAAGCTAAAATTGTATTGATTAGGAGAATGTAAAATGAGAATGAGAGGCAAATCCAAGAAATATTTTGAAGGGAAAGAAACCACAATACATCTTCATGATATACTGGATACAGACACTGAAGGGCAGTGTCTTCAAGAAAATTCCTGTATTACCAGCAAACAAGGTTTAGGATAGACAATGGTTGGGTTTGCTATGGGGAGGACGATCAGTTTGGTTTTGGTCATGCTAAGTTTGAAGTATGGCAGTACATCCAGGAGAAGATATTTTGTAAGCAGCTGGAAATATAGAATTGGAGCACTGGTGACATACAAGTGAGATTCAGATTGCATAGATATTCTTGTTAAACCAAGGTTACAAGGAGACCTATGTCAGTAAGGGATTATACCAAAACAAAACACAACAAAAACAAACAAAAAGAACTATTTTTACAGTGACATGGATAATCATGACTGTATATAGACTCTATTGACATTACTGCCCTTACAATGTAGGAGTTACTTTGGTTTGAAGTGTGAAGTCATGTTACTTCTGTCAATGTGCTAATTTATTGTCAATAATCACACTTTCCTCTTGGACATCTTTTTACATAGTGCAGACCAGCTAATCTATTGCAGTAGAATCTATCTATTCTATTATCAAATGTGATCATGAGTGTATGTAGCATAGGTAGTTCATAAGCCTTGCTCTGCATTTAATTGAACCAAATATATTACAATCAATTGTGTTTACTTTTAAAAACTCATCTGACTAAACTGAAAGCTTGTATATTGTTTCTTAGTTTATGTAATAATGCTTTCCAAGTGTTTTGTTCCTTTCATTTCTTTCTTAACCATAGTTTAACCTCATTCAACTTCAATATCTCGCCACATCATTTTACATTCTTTGCATTTGAGCATAGAAAACACAATACAGCTTTTACTAATATCCTGCTCATTAATGATTTGGAAGGTAACTAAAATTATCTGTAACTAGGGAAGTCTTCTCTTTAAACTCTAATTCTTAAAGCACTTACGATACTCTTAATTTAAAAATTCCAGTATGGACTTGTGTGACCTTCATACTCTAATGCACACACAAGTAAGTACTTTTTAAAGTAATGCAAACTTCACTTACTGAGCAATAGAAAATACTTTGGTAATATATGTTTGTTATTGAAAAACATCAATATATTTTGGGAATATATGTCTGTTATTGAGAACTATCAACCGATGCAGAATATCAGCCATCTGGATTTCTGAAAAGAAATGGTTAAGTTATATAAACTTTTTATTTGAAATGATCACAGTACACATTTCTGGTCAAGCAAAGGGTTTAGAATTAATTATGCACTGGAGGCATTCAATTTGATAGTGAGGCTTCAAAAAGTAAAAGCAAACAACCAAACACACAAAAAAAAACAAAAATGAAATGATACTTGCTGAATATAAGTAGATCTTGCCCATAAATCAGTTTCCCCAAATCATTTTTTTATATATTGTTGGAGCATGCTGCTGAAAAAACACCACTGTTTGGTTTATTATGGAGTAAAACTATTAGTGTTTGAGGAAACTGTCTCTATTTCTTATTGTTTTACTAACATTGTAAAACATAACTGAGCAGACTAAGCCCCTTGCCATGAATTCATTTCCTATGGGTTTTAGGAAGCGAACCTTACAACAGCTTGTTTGATATGGTTTATTTCCCAAGTTATATGACGTTATCTTCATAATTGTTTATAATGAACACATAAAAGGATTTTAATTACTTCTGGGTAATTTTTTTCTGAGATCAAAGTTCATTAAAAAGAAATGAATTTGAGAAACAAATAGTCTACCCTTGAAATTTCTCTTTTCTCTCTCCCAATATGTTGATTTAAATCCTTTAACTTGATTTTTTTTCCATCTCAGAGATACTGTGATGGTTCTCAAAAATTGCCAAGGCTCTTGGATTCAAAGAGATAACCTTCCCTGACAGTGTGAGAGAAACAGTATTCTATTACATGTGCAAAATAGTTAGAATTCAGGTGGCAGTAGTAAAATACGGAGCAAAGACAATATTGAAAATATATTTTAGACTTCAGATGAATATGAACAAACCTTAAAGATTTTCTATTTATACATAAACTACATATCTTTAATTTTAAAATATTTATATTAGACTTGGAATTGTGGTAAATGGTAAAATGGTTTTCATTCTACGTTATTTCTAAATAGAAATCAGATGACAGTTAATGCGTTTATTAAAACATGATCGTCTCATGAACTTTTGTGAATACTTTTGGTATTCAGAAAAGAAAATAGACAAGATTTATCATAATTTTGAACACAATAAATGTGCAAAATTTAACTCAGCTGAGTATAGGGTATAAACATGCTTCAAAGTGATAAAACAAGGGGCCTTCTATTCCAGTGACAATCAAGCAATTCCTCATTGATTAGAGAGTAGAAAAACTAGAATTTGTATCCTTCTGTCATTGAGAACTGAAATAGATCACCGGAATTTCCTTTTTTAATAGAGGACCCTCGCCTTTGAAATGTGTATTAGTCTGCCAAAGGGGTTTATTTGGGGTAAAAGCTTACAGTTCCAAAGCCGTTAGAATAGTCCAACTCAAGGCACCATAACAAATGCTTTCTCACCAAAGTCACTTGCCACATGTTAAAGTAAGATGGCCACTGATCTCTGCTATCCTCTCCAGGCTCACCCTTTCCTCTTGAGCTCTGTGGGCCCAGCCTCTTGAGGCTTAGTGCTTATGTAATCCCGTAGCCCTCTCTCTCCTCACTCTCCTGGCATAGGGCTTGTTTCTTTCCAGGCCTTCTATATCAGTCTCAGCTGTTCTATTCTCTTCCCAATCTCAGCTGTCAGCTGTCAGGCAAATAGCTCTGTCACATGGCAGGATCAAAAATGACAGAGCGCTCTCTTCCTGAGTGTCTGTTTATATCAGACCCAGCAAGGGGGTGGGGACTCAACCTGAGTTATGTCCACTGATGTAGTTGAATCAAAAGCTCAAAGCAATCTTATCAAATAATCTAATCAAAGGCCCCTCTGCTGAATTTAATGCAATCAAAGGGTATGGCATCCAGAGGAATAGATTCTTTCTTTCTCTTTTTTGGATTCATAAAATAATTTCAAACTGCCACAAAAAGGCTTACTAGGATGGGGTGCAATAAGAGAGCAGGGACTTGCCTTCAAGAGACGTCCATTACAGACCCAGACTTTCGATAATGGTTGGGCAGTTCCCCTGATCTAGCTGAAAATCAGTTT
Organism: Cabassous unicinctus; assembly: GCA_029593785.1. Classification (NCBI taxonomy): domain Eukaryota; kingdom Metazoa; phylum Chordata; class Mammalia; order Cingulata; family Chlamyphoridae; genus Cabassous; species Cabassous unicinctus. The sequence goes on from JAQZBX010000128.1 coordinate 102,732, forward strand.
TTACATCTACAGAATGTGTAGAATCTGTAATAATAACAATGTTTTTACTTCAAGTGGTTTTGTTACAGGGCAAAAAATGAGTTAATATAGCTGGATTTGTTTTATAATTAGCAAGTATGATAATCATAAGTTGAAACTATATTTTTAATTATATGTCTCATTTCCAATAGCTTCTTATTTAAGTTTGGCTTATCTAGAGTGCCTCATTTGGACGTATCATACCTTGCTTTAAACTTTTCTTTTTAAGGCAAGCCTGCTTTTCAAAGGATTGGGAAGTTCTTTCCTTTAGCCTGCTCCTACCAGAGCTATCCTCAAAGTGGTACAATTTCAACAAGACATGCATGCCTTTTTAGAGGTGTAAACAGGTTGTCTCTTTTCTCTGATAAGCCCATTGAGAGTTCATTTCCCATTTTGCCTGGCTTTTAATCTGCTTTTCTCCCCAAGTAGTAATAGTTGTTATAGCTAGCTTTCTTTGGGAGCATTCCTTGAATTAAACTAATAATAACTTCATGTCCAGGAAGTAGAATTACCCCCATGACCCTTAGCCTGTCTAGATCCAAATTCTAGAAACACTACCATTTCTGGGTATTTTGTTTTTATGCTGTAGATACCACTTCCATATTCTCCTTCTCAAGAAAGTGCTAAATACACCATTGCCTCTATGCCAGCCTCTGTTAACACCAACCTGGACTGATTTGCCAACTCTGTGTTGGCAAAGTACCTGGCTCATTTAACCAATGGTCAGCAGTCCAGGAGAGTTGGTTGACTCCAGGAAAAATCCAGGAGGGAGGCTGAAAATGTGGCTTATAGCCATTCTGTGAAAGCTTTTTAATGTGTATAATGTAGTAATTACCTGTTTTCAATTTCTCTTCTAAAATATCCAGTCACTACTACCCTGCCACCTGATTTATTAAAAGAAAATGTGATTGCATAAATAATCTTATTAAGAAGGATAATTTTATTCTCTTTAAAGAATTCTACAAATAAATAGAATCCTTAGTAAATAGTTATTGAACATTCTAAATCATCTTCTTTTTCCTACCAATCAAAAAAGTAACAATTAAAAATTTGAATCTCAAATTTTGGATTTTTAAATTACTTTGGAAATTAAACTGGAAATTAGTAATAGATAACTTGTCATGAGACTCTCAGTTTAATCAAATGCCAATGGAAGGAAAATCAAAACTATAGTCAATATGTAATCAGTGTATAATGGTTAAAAACTCTTTATTTCTGATACTGGAATTTTTATCCATATTTCATTTCAGAAATGGCTGTGTCTATTTTAAGACAAATACCTGAAGTATTATGAAAAACTCACTAAAATGACCTGACTCAGATCATTTGAAAAGCTACTCATTTTTCCTATTCAAACCCTGGTAAACTCTAGATATAAAGTGAGATGGGAAATTGCTGTGTCAACCAAGTAACTAAGCAGAAAAAAAGCAGAATAAAAAATCATAGTATAGTTACTATTGGTAAATTTTCAAACAAGATTTTCTTTTGATTGATCAAAATTCAGATGAAAGTTGAGGATTTTATATAATAACGATGATGAAGATATCAGCTAGTATTGAATTTAAATCCCAATATAGAAATAGGAAGCATTGTAAGGAGGTCATTCCAGCCTATGGAAGCAGCAAGAAAAAATATTGAAATGTACGAAAATATATAGCTTATTGATTCAAAATAATATATAATACTTTCAAAATCTTTTTCAACTCTCCATTAAGTTGTATTATAGTTTGCTTTCTTATATGATAAAGTTTTCAAATAAATATTAAATTATCATTTTGTAGTATATGGTAAAATGTATTTCCTCATTAAGCAGTGGATTATTTCATATGCTTTCTCAATTATTTCTTTTATATGCTTAATATTTTCTTCCCCCTTTTTAGAGATGAATCTTCAGTTCAGAGAAATTAGTCATCTGTGACCAAGTACAAAGCATATATGTAGCTAGAACTTATGTCTTCTAGTCCCAAATCCTGTGTTCATTCTATTATAATATTATTAGGAACTAGAATAATAAAAATAATAAAATAATAAGAAAAATAAAATAATCATAACAACAATAATAATAGCTATAATAATGATAAAAGAGCCCAACTGTCAAGAACCCTATAAATCTTTGGGAATATAAAATTGAGACATGAAACACCAAGAGTAAAGCCAAAGTAATAGGTAATAAACAGATAATTTGAATCAATTAAACTTTAGGGCAAATTACACTATAGAATTTCAGAAAGGAGAATGGGTGAATCAATTGAAGGGAAGGATTCTTTTCTCTTGGTAGGAACAGCCTAAATGAGGATATTGTGAGACAATTGGCCAGCCTATATAGTAGTCTGAGATAAAGTAATACTATTGAGCCATTATCTGAAACTTGAAATTCAGAGATGGAGAAGGTTAAAACTGGTTCAGTGGCTAATTGAAATTGGCTGGTTCAGAGAAAGGAATTGTGTGATACATACCTTAATATGAAGATATTTTACAAGGCTGGATGGATAAGGAAGTCAAGTAGGAATGATTGTGATAGTCCAAAATTGAAGACCAATATGAAAGTACAATGGAAGTTGATGAGATAAATCAATGTGATGTTATAGAACAAATATTAATATGATTTAATCAGTTTGTATATTAGCTTGCCACAGGGCTGCCAATACAAAGTACCACAAATGGGGGGCTTTTATAATGGGCATTTTATTAGGGTAAAAGCTTACAGTTCTGAGGCTGAGAAATGCCCAAATCAAGGAATCATCAGGGATGCTTTCTCACCCAAGTCAGCTACTGGTGATCCTAGTGTTGTGCCATATGGCGAGGCAAGATGGAGGTTGATCTCTGCTTAGGTCTCTGCCTTCCCCTCCAGACTCTGCCATCTTCCTGAGTTCAACTGTGGGCAATCAGGCATATGGCTTATCTCTTCAGCCTTGAGCTGCTTCATGGGTCCAGCCTCTTGGGGGCATCATGCTTCAGCTTTGGGTGCTAATGATCCTTGAATCCTCTCTCTCACATAACTTGGTCAAAATGGCAGAGCTCCTTTTTCTTCCTATTCTCAGTTTATTTAAGACTCAACAAGAGGGTGGAGACCCAACCTATGTCATGCCTCACTGATATATTCCAATCAAAAGTGATCTAATCAAGTGATCTAATCAAGGTACCTTAACTGAATCTAATGCAATCCATGGGTGTCATACCCACAGGAATGGATTAGTTTAAAAGCATAATCTTTTGGGTATTCACCAAATTGAAACTTTCACAGTTTGTATTTAAGGAAGGAGATTAAAGAAGATTGAAATGATTTTTAAGTCTTAAGAAGTAACTGACTCAACAAAGTACCATATAATTTTAGAAATGGGAAGATTGGGAAGAAGTGCTAGTCTAGGAGAAATTACTGGGTTCAATTTTAAACAGTTTAAGTATGAAATATTGGTGAGCTGTCCAAGTAGTAATTTATAAAACGGGCTGGGGATATATTGAGTGAGAATGTCTGGCTGGAAAATGAGAGGATTTTGAGGATAGCATAGATGGTGAAGTGTGCTAGTTGATTAAAGACATCTGAAAGATCTGAGAGCCAAGTCTAGTCTGTGAGTGTTGTCCAGTTAGTAGGGCAGAAAGTAGAGAGACAGGACTTCAGGTCACAGAAATTAAAAGGAAGAGATCAAAGGTCAGGTGTTCAATAATGTGATTAGGAATTGAGAAAAATACTAGATTCAATAACAAGAAGAAATTTCTGGAGGAGGAAGCTTAGGAATTAGGTGTAGATAAATAGGATGATAATCATTTTAGATGTTTGGCCAGAATTTGAGAAGAAAGAAAGGAGAATTGAAGTAGTATCAGAATAATTCAAATATGTTTTAAATAAGGTATAAAGCCTTGTGCTAGAAATTATAGGAGACACAAAGATAAAACAGAAACTGCACTTGCATATATTAATTTACAATCCAATAAAAGAAGGGAATTATCTGCACTAATTTTTTTGTGAAGAGATCAGACAATGATAACTATGATTTGAAGCTCTAAGTGCTATAGATATGAAGAAGAAAAGAGAGATATACATGTGTCATCCAGGTACTGGTTAACAAATACAGAACTACAGCCCAAAAGACAATGCCTTGAATCAGAAATTGTTCACAGTCCAAGGATGATGGAGCAGCTCTGTCATCCTTAACATGGGTGGGGCTATTTCCCTAGTCCCACCAATCCTAAAAGGAGGTGGAAAAGAGAGTCCAGAGCAAACATTCATAAGGAGAGTTTTTAGAAGCTGCACACATCAGTTACATTCCAGTGGCTCAAATTTAGTCACATAGCAAAGAAGAAGGGAAGTATAGTTTTAGCTGGGCTGCAATGTTCCTAATAAAATCAGGAGAGCAAACTGAATACTCAAGGATAGTCATCAGTCTCACCATAGATATCCTCCATAAATGGGATGATCAGGAAAGCTACAACAAGATGGGGCTATTGGGTTGGAACTTAAAGGATAGGTTAGGATTTGAACATCCATGGAGTAGAGGGTAGGGTATTATAAGCTGAAGGACAATATTAAAACAGATATGGATAAAACAAAATATGTGGCTTTTTTAAAAGTGGCCATTGCCCAGCTGACCTAGATCAGAGTTTGGGAAGAAAAGTAGTTGAGCATAATCCCAGAAACGTATTTTGAGGAACAATGTGGAAGAATTTAAATTCCATGCATACAATGTGGCTATTTTATATAGAGGCAGTAGGAATATTTGACAATTTTTTAATAGAACTGTGTAATTTTTGGAATTATACTATATAAAAATTAATCTGCAAGCAGTATTTAGAGTTTTTTTGAATTTTAGATAAAATGTGAAAAGATCAGTTAGGAGAACATTGCTATAGACTATGATAGAAATAAAAAGTTATAGAGAAGGGCAGGAAATGAAAGACACATTCTAGAGGTAGACTGATGCAATTTGACAACTGTTTGGAGGTCAGGGGTTAAAGGAATGCAAAGAACTGAAGTTAATTCTAAAGGTGTTAGATTTAATGAACAGATAACTGGTGGCTGGACCACTGCAGTTGTCAATGTAGGGACCCTTGCAGGTGATGGTATTCACAGAGATAGGGAATACAGTAGTAGGAGAAGGATTAGGAGAAAACACTATTTTTTCTGATTGGACATATAATATAGTGAAATTCCACTGTCATGCCTTTGGAGAGTGAATAGGTTTAAATATACATATTTGAGAGGACAGACATTAATTTTTGATATGCAGAAAGATATTAATTTGAGGACAATAGAAATTTTAAGAGTGAGTCTGAAGAAGATAGAAGGAAGGGATAGAATTGAAGCACGATCTATTAGAAATAAAGGAGATAGAGTATATGTCTAGCAGTCAAATTCAAAAGGAAGAGGTGATTTAGTCTAGAAAAAAATTAGATAATGGAATAAGAATTAAAGCTGTGTTGAATTAAAGGTGAGGGAGGGAGATATTGCTTAGGAGTGGGAATTTGAGGTGAAAAGAGGAGATTTACACTACCTACCATTAGGACAATGCTAATGAATCAATTGGAGACAGAGGAAACGCATCCTGAGTGTCATGGCAAGAAGCAAATTAAAGTTTGACAGGATGAAATGAGTGTACATAATCTGTATTTGGGCATTTGTTTACCAGAAGCTTTTCTCTCTTTCAATTGAATTATAAAATAGACTCCTTCACTAAAGTGGATATTAGTCCCTGAAACCAATGCCATTGTTTCCAGATTCTTCTCCCTTCCTTTCCTTCCCCTCCCCTCCCCTCTCCTTCCTCCGTTCATTATCTTTCTGTCTTTCTGTCTCCATTTCTTTCCTTCTCAGAATTAAAAAATGCAAATTTGGAGAAGGTAGGCAGAATCCTGTATATTTATACTTCCACACCCCTCCCCACATGCACTGCTAGCACCCCTCCCTTCTTCACCCATTTCATGGAATCCCTTGAAGCACCTGTATAAAAACTCAAGGGCTCCATGGAAAGCTGTGTGAAAACCAGTAATTGTCAGCAGTTATGTTTCTAGGTTTTGTCATGTGTGAAAACTAAATTCAGCTCTTACAGACCAGCTTTATGTTTATAGCTAATAAACTTTCAGGAGTAGAAAAAGCACATTATGAAGAAATGAAAATTAGAGTTTTTGCATTTAACTCTTGGCAAAGTCAAATCATTTAATATTTATTTAACAATATCATTGATACCAAAGCTATTGAGTAATTGCTAACTACTGGCACTATATTAGATCATAAAGTCCTTACGACAATTTCATGAGTTAGGACTTATAAGTTTCCCATTTTTCAGGTAGAAGAACAGCAAAGAGTGGTTTAGCAACTTGTCCAAGGAAGCCTAGCTACTGGTGGTGGGTGGAGTTATCTGATTGGAGAATCCAGGACCCTAGCACTAGACCAGATAGCCTCTCAAGAGCAAATAAATGTTTTTAATTTTGTAGATGGTTTATTAAAAATGATAATAATTTAAGAAGACATTCTAGTATAAAGACCAATGGCCAAAATCCT
>JAQZBX010000128.1:114242-122199 GCA_029593785.1 Cabassous unicinctus
ATGTTGCACCGTGTCTTGGGTAGATCTTGCGTCTCCTGTCACTATACTTGGACACAAACGTCCTAAGAGACTGTTATCTGCAATTAGCCTTTGCTTTCCCCAAGGTTGTTGCTTGCTTACCTAAGCACTATGTAGATCTACGATTTACACTTTTATTACACAGTGATTCCATTCTGCCACTGTGACCAAAAGTATCTCACTGTTGATTGTATTCTCTGTATTCGTTTCACCTTTCCCCCCCAATCTCTGTTAGGTTCTGAGCTCATGCCCAAAGCGCTCTCCACCAGGATAGTGGGAGGCATTTGGTGGTTTTTCACACTTATCATCATTTCTTCGTATACTGCTAACTTAGCCGCATTTCTGACAGTGGAGCGCATGGAATCCCCCATTGACTCTGCCGATGATTTAGCTAAACAAACCAAGATAGAGTATGGAGCCGTGGAGGATGGCGCAACCATGACTTTCTTCAAGGTAAGTCTCAAATGTTACTTAAAACTTGTGTATTAAAATGATAAAGCACAAACAAACCTTTCTCCGTTCAAAAATATAAGGGCAGAGCCACGCTCCTATTTGTACAGAAAAAAATCAATAGCATAATCCTCAGGGCATAGAGAGATATACAACTAAATATATGCTCTTTCAATGCAAAACCTTTTAATACTTGAAGATGTTAAGTTTTTGCTTTACAGGTGTTCAATTCTTTTTGGAGAAAAATCTGCTCAAAGGTAACATGTTTTGTTTTTTTAATCAAACATGCTTATATCTTTGAATGAAAAAAAGTAGAGTAATGTATTTCTTGAAAATTGAATAATAGGAGATTCAGACTCTGCAAGCCTTGACTATTCCAGAAGAATAGAGTCATTACATGATAGAATGTTTTCTGTACATTTCTTTCCATTGAGGAGAGGCAGGGGATACTTGTTCAGAAGAAACCTGCAAAAAAGAAGAGAAATAAGAGCTGTGGAGAAAATAGTTCTTATTATCTATACATTAATCCATCTAATATTCTGGGAAGCACAATGTCTGAAAGTGGGCAGACATTGAACTTGCAATGGTTTCCAGAAGAATAGTCCTATATAACATTTAAATGGAAAGTGTGCTTGTGCCAAGTTCCTGGCATACATAGTGCCTTGCCCTCCTTTTTACTTCTCTTTTCTTCTCTCTCTGGCTGATCTCACTGGGCCAGGGTACTCCAGCTGGGAAGATTCCATTTTAGGGAACTAACATCACTTAGTAATTCTCTTTCTATTTCAACTTTGTGTATATTTTGTATATTGGGCAAATTGTTAAGCATAGACATTTTCCTTCAATGTCCAAAAAAATGCAATTGGTAATTCAAATATGCAAAGTAGTAGATTTTTAATTCTTTCAAAATAATTAACTCAAGCTATACAATAAATTATTTCATCAAGCATTTATTGATTGTCTATTAAGTGCCAGAAACTAAACTATTCACTGGGTATTCTATGTCAAATAATATTTAGTCCTCACTTACAAGGATATTGTAGTTGAAGACACAGAAGAATAAACCAACAATCATAAAACTGGGGTTTATGTAACTGTATTAGTCAGCCAAAGGGGTGCTGATGCAAAGTACCAGAAATCTGTTGGCTTTTATAAAGGGTATTTATTTGGGGTAAGAGCTTACAGTTACAAGGCCCTAAAGCAGGAGTTCTTAACCTTTTTTGTTCCATGGACCCTTTGCCAGTCAGGTGAAAACCATGGACCCCTTACCAAGTCCATACCATACTGTGTATTATTTAATAAATATATCACACCTGTACCAACATGGCCCAACAAGAACAATGTTTTTTAAAATTTCAATTCAAACTCATGGACCCCTTGTTAAGACCCCCTGCCCTAAAGTGTCCACATCAAGTTTGCTTTCTCACCAAAGTCAGTTGCCTGTTGAAACAAGATGGCGAGCAATCTCTGCCTGCTCTCTCCTTCTTCTTAAGGCTCCGTGGGCCCAGCTTCTTCCAATCTCAGCTGTAGGCTGGCATAGGGCTTATATCTCAGGACTTCCTATATCAGTCTGGCATAGGACTCATTTCTTTCCAGGCTTTCTCTGCTGCTCAGCTGCTCAGCTGCAGACTATCAGGCAAATAGCTCAGCTCTCCCCAGGCTTTAGCTGTTTGAGCCTTCTCTCTGGCATCTTTGGAGCTCTCTCTCTTCCTGTGTCTTTTTCTTTTGTGTGTCTTCTTGAGTGAAGGTCTGTTTATATTAGCTCACCATGGGGGCAGGGACTCAACAAGAGTCATGCCCCACTGACATGGTCGAATCAAAGCCCCAATCTTAACATAATTTAATCAAAGACATCTCAGCTGAATCTAATACAATCTCTCTTTTGGGGATTCATAAATAATCTCAAATGGCTACTGTGACTTAAATAACAATTTTACCAAATAATTACACATAAAATTAGAGTCCTAGAGGACACCGAATTTCCAAAGAATGAGATAGATTTGATAGTTTAATCATTGTCTATCTCATTTTTAAATTTTAATTATTTTCAAAGTGAATTTTTCATATGGCTGGGTTAAAGACTGCATACATATATTACATTTTTAATTGAAAAATCATTATCATTTAACCAAATTTTTTGAGTAGCCAAATATGAATAAAGCATTCTATCTGATGCTCTTTGACAAAATTAATTTCAATTGGTCAATATTTCCCAATAGAATATTTAGAATTATTAGAGTTGGCCTTTCTTATGCCACTTTGTTTTTTCCTAGAAATCAGCTACTAAAAATCACTAAAGGCACATTGCCCGGGAGTAAATATGTAATATGTTTAAATACGTCAACATCCATGAGACTGAAGTTGAGTTTGTAAAAGAACACAAAAATATCTAACTCAAATAGTTTGAAACCAGAAGTGTTTCTTTCTTTTTTTCACCAGTATTATAGAGTTCTAATTTCATTTTTAGTTTCAGAAGACTTGAATATCTTTTCAAGTTGAAAATCTTTACAAATTCTAACTTTGAATATCTTTTCAAAGCTCTTATATACCACAACAAAGTTTATCTTTGACAAGTCAATTCCAAAACAAATTTCAATTTTTTCTCACTTCTTTTTTAAGCTTATTTTCTCCCTTTGTCTTTCCAATCTTCTGTTCTTTTTTAAAAATTCAGTTGTTCTCCACAGTGTCATTTTGCCTACCTTCACTTTTTCTTGCTACTGACTTTTCTTCTTATTTCTTTTCATCTCTTGTTTTTCTCTCTCACACACAGGGGGGCCTCTATGGGAGAAAATTGACATAAAACAACTTTCCATTTCCAACAGCACAGAATTTCTTTCTTTAGTATTGACACCTTCTGGAATTTACCATAGTCACAGTAAAACACACACAGTGATAATTGCGAAGTTCAAAATTACCTTATGTTGTCATTTTATTACATGGTGAATTCTTATTATTGAAATTAGTAAAGCCAATATATTAAATGTTGATTTTTCTTTAGTCATCTTAGGCTCACCCTATATAAGACTAATTTCAACTCCATATTTTGGCTTCTTAATCTAAATTATTTATTCTATCCATAGGTTGAAATGAAAAAAAAAATTCCTAGCAATCTGGAATTCAAATAAATGCCTGCTTGTTTTAAAACTCTACAATGAACAAGGGACTATTGTATGTAGTCTATTTACATTTGATACCATTCTTTTATTTTGTAATTAACAGCAACACATGCAAACACTCTAGGAGGCACCCTTAAAGTACTGGCTTCTAAAGGTCTTGCAATATTGTTTTTACTAATTTAACAAGACCCTGCTGATAGCTAATTGTTTTGGAATGCTCAGTTCCAGAAAATTATTTTAAAGAATGGTATAGTTTTTTTACTACAAAGAAAAGCTAGCTCAAAACTCTTAGCCTTAAGGGAGATATGTCTTCAGTATTGCAAAGATACAGGCAGTTATATAGCTATTCTAGAATATTGAATAATTCAATTTCCAATGAACATACTTGACTTTAACCATTGAGCTCATATATATATTGTTTTCAAGAAATTCTTTCTTCTTTTCCTCTATATCCATTACATTCCACTCATGTTCTCCTCAATGCTAAATGTAAACTTGTCAACATATCAAAATAATACAAAATCCAACAGATGTTAATTTCCAGTGTTATTCCATGTAAACAAATAGTAAACTATAATGCATTGTAATATATTCTCAATATTTAGGTAATAAAATATCTGAGGCAAGGATTTTATTGGAAAACAATAATGGAAGATAATGGAAAAATGGAAACCTCCTTCTTGGAATCTGGGAATTTGTTGTACTAGAGCTGAATTCTTACCCCAGGGCTAAACACTATAAACATTACCAAGCAACAAACACATCTATTTTAGTTTGCTAAGCTGCTCAAAGCAGGCACCATGAAATGCGTTGGCTTTTCACAATGGGAATTTAGTAGCTTACAAGTTTATAGTTTTGAGGCTGTGAAAATGTCCAAATCAAGGTATCATCAAGACAATGCTTTCTTCCTGAAGACCAGTGGCTGGCAATCCTGGATTCCTCTGTCATATGCTAGTCTTTCCCTTCTCCTCCAGGTCTCCTTACTTTCAGCTTCTTGCTTCTGTGGCTTTCTCTTTGTATATGCATCCTGTTTTAAAAAGACTGCAATAAAAAGATTACGACCTACCCTGGGCCATGCCTTAACTGAAGTAACCTTATAAAAAGGTCTTTCTTGCAATAAGTTTACACCCGCAGGAATGGAGTAGCTTTAAGAACTTGATTTTCTGGGGTACATACAGTTCCAAACCATCATAAAGTCTTTGTTTTCCCCAGAAGTTAAAAATCAGGAGAGTGAACAGATAAAGATTACATGTTCAAAAATAACTCAGCTGTAGCTTGTAGATTTTATGGTCTCTTTTGAGAATCCCTATGCTGTCAAATTGAGTCATGTGTTCCACAACATGTTGCTGAATAACCTTGTCTTTATGGAACCCATGACTTAGGTTTTCCAATTTCCATAAATTCTCTCTCCGGTCTTGTTCTATCTGAAGTATCTGAATTTTGCACATGTACTTGATATAGTCTGTCCATAAGGAAAAGATGACAAAGGAAAAGCATGTCCTCTTCTTGTATGGTTATTAAACAAAATGCTGGCAACTATTGAAAGGAAATGTATGTGACGTCAAATTTTTCTAATGCAAATTGCTAATTCTTCTGAAGACACAGAGCCTACTTTACAGAATAGTTTTTTGAGTGAAGATGATTGTGAAATCAGATAAACCTGAGCATAATTCCCAGGTCAGCACCCATTGGCTGTATTTGGACAGGACATTGGCCCTTGCAAACCTCTGAGTCTTCATTTCTAAATTGGAATGAATAAACAGGGACATTCTCAAAATATTTTTGAATATTAAATGGAAGCTCTACATGGTTTGCCACATTCATTAAATGTGAGATTTTAGCATTACTATATTGCATGGTTAATTAAAAATGCAGACTTTATAATGATTTTAAACATGGTCAAGCAAATTATGTTTAAATGACTCACAACTGGACAAATAAATATTAAAAATAGCTTCTAAAATAAATCATATTATGTTTCTCTGATTTACATTGCTTCATTATTCTTTTTGCTGTCATAAAGAAGGAATAATTTGATAAGTAGAGTAATAACTACATCTCTGGAGCAGTTTTTAGAACTCCTTTTCTTGACTATGTATTTTGAACTGGTATACAGAAATCAGTTTTGGTATGTCAAAACTCAGTTAAAGGGAACTTTAAAAAATCTTTAACATAATATATTTTCATTCTTTAGTTTTTGTTTTTTTTTTAACTAATGAGTATGGTGTCCTAATATGGCCAGAGTTATCATGCACCTTATATTCTTAATTATATGATATGAATGTTCAGTTGTAAGACATCAAGCTTCCAATAAATATTTACTGATGACCTTTTATGTGGCAGGAATTATGTTAAACCTTATAGATATATCTTACATCTCCAAGCATATCCCAAGAACTATCCATTATACTTTCTATATATCTTCCTATTTCCTTCACTACTATACTGGTTCAGGTCAATGTCACCTGTGTACAGGGTCTTGCAATATCCATTTAACTTTAATTTTTCTCAGTTTTGCTCCTGTTGCTCTCTATACTCTAAAATACAGATCTGATCAGTCCAGGCTTCTGCTTAAACTCCTCCAAAATGTACTCACATTCCCTTTAGGATTAGAACTCACGACCTTAGCAGGTTTGCAAACCACATCATGATCTGGCCTGTTCTTATTTCCTAGCCACTTGCTCACACACTCTGATCTTCAGCCAAACTGGTTTGCTTTTAGCCCCATAATGCAGCATGCACTCTTTCACCTTCTCCACAGTTGATGGTCTCTCTTCATCTCTGTTCTTTCCTATAACCTTAATTTGTGATATTCTCTTCTTTTCCTTAGATCCTAATTTATATTTCACATGTTCCATGAAAACTTTCCTGACCCTTCTTCTACCCAAAGGTATCCAGTCTGGGTAAGATGCTCCTTCTTTGTGTTCTCTGAGTATCTTTCCTTCGGTTATCATTAAATTATTACTCCAAACTGTATTTGCTTGTTTCCTCTTTTTCCACACTACACTGCACACACAGGGAATCATATAATTCATACTTTTATCTCTAGCACAGAATTTCCATATGGTTAAGGCATTATTATATGTTGCCATCATAATGTTGCTTAACAAAAACAAAGACTCTCAGTGACATAAAACATAAACATTTATTTAACTTACAAGTCACCTGTCCTAATCCTAGGAACTTGGGGGCCCAGAGGTTTGTCTACATTTTGAACAGACACAGTTTCCTATACCTGATGTTGACAATGCTTTTGTTAATACAACTTCTGCTAAACCTTTGTGGCTTTTCAACTGCAAGCTCTAAAAAAAACACACCCAAAATTCTTTTTAAGACATGCCTTTGCCTAGACTTAATCATGTTCTTTGTCCAGGTAAGAACATCTACAGTACACTGGATTTTTTCAGAGGTCTTAAAAAAGCATCTCAATACAATGTGCTTAATTTGATCTTTACTCTGAGGCCATGTTGAGAAAATTTAAGAATATTTTACTGCTTGAGAGACTGGACTGAAGATAAAAAACATTTTTATTATCCAACTTATGCAAGCCTACCTGTCTCTATATTATTCCTCTAAATTGTCCTTGCAAACTGGCCAGTTCTTTTTAATTATTTCCCTTCCTACTTCTTCACCTCCTCTTCCTCCTTCTTATTATCAGCATGACTGTTATTATTATTTTAGCTCATCTCTTTCTTGCACTACTGTATCTTATGACCTAAAAGCTCACACTTTGAAGCTCACATTTAGTGATTTGTCTGTACATCTCTTTGGCCAAGTTCAAATACTATTTGTGCATTGTGTATCTTCCATGTTACTATAAGGCACATTTAAAAAATTATTTTGCCCTATAATCACAGTTTCTCATTTTTTCAGTCTCCTCTGATTTCATCATTATCTGTTACATGTACCCTAAATCAATGCTATATGTTTAGATTTTATTTATGGCAGCACCTCACTTGTGTTATCAAATTCTGTACAATTATCCATTGGCACAAAAACTGTTGCATTCATTGATGGAATATCTACCACAGTGGATTTTAGAAGGAATGTCTGATTACTCACAGAATTTTAATTTTGTAAAGAGCTAAAATATTTCTTCAAAATCAAAGTGCATTCTAAATATCAGCTCATTAATCTTCACAGCATCCCCTAAGGAAGGTAGGAAGCAATTATCATTATGTTCATTTAACAGATGAGGAAACTGGGCCATGGAGAGGTTAAGTGACTTATTAATTATGAAAGCAATAACCAAGGAACTTATACTATTAACAATAAAAGTAAAAGCCAAAGATATCGTGGTATAACTGTCATTACACAGAAGAGTCAAGTGGTTCTTTATGACTTACCCACACAACCTCAACTCTTTGATCATCTTA
>JAQZBX010000128.1:122299-143480 GCA_029593785.1 Cabassous unicinctus
TTTTTTTTTTTTTTTTTTTTTTGTGAAAGCTTGAGTGAGTCCTGCTCCTTAAATGTCAGGAGAACAAAAGTCATTTTCAAAGTGATGAGTAGAATGTAAAGAGTTGGTAGTTTATTGCACGTGCTTAGTAAATGGATTTGAAAACATAACATTCATTAGATTTTTTTCATATATTTTGATTTATGCAAAACATAATTTTCGTTTGTTGCTTTTATTTAGAATAGTGGTGGGAATGCAATTATAATCATTTATTATGAAGAGATCTGCCTATTAGAAAAGGAAATTCTCAAAATGGCATCTATCATTTTCTTTTCACACTCAAAAGTGTTTTCTGAAATAAATGTTTGTTTTCCTTTGGCTATATTTCTGGTAAAACATTTTAAAGGTTCCATTTTGCATATACAGAAATTTGACATTAACAAAAGTGTTTTTAAAGATGAAAAAGTTCATCTAAAATTATTTTTAAAGTTTAGATCTGTTTAATGTCCAGGTCTTTTTCTTGAAATGGTTTTTACTTTATATAGCAAATTCTATAGTTAAGTATGGCCACCAAAAAGAAAAGCTTCAATAATTACTGGTCAGTAAATGGATAGAAATTAGGTTATATCTTTTATTGTACACCATATGTACTATTACACAGATCTAATCATTTTCTACTATGATCCAGAGAGAATTCTTTGACAATATGATACTTAGAAATCTCTGTGTTTTAGTTTTCTTGTTACTAAAGCAAATGCCATTCAATGGGTTGGATTAACCAATGCACATTTGTTGGCTCACGGTTTTGAGGCTAAAAGAAGTCTAAAATCAAAGTGTCATCAAGGCAACGCTTTCTTCCCATAGACCGGTGTTCTGGGGCTGGCTGCTGGTGATCCTTGGTCCTTGATTTCTCTGTCACATAGCAATGTACATGGTGGCCTCTCCTGGCCTCTCCCTTCTTTCTGGGTGTATTAGTCAGACAAAAGGGGTATTGATGCAAAATACCAGAAATCGGTTGGCTTTTATAAAGGGTATTTATTTGGGGTAGGAACTTAACAGTTACCAGGCCGTAAAGCATAAGTTACTTCCCTCACCAAAGTCTGTTGCCACGTTGTGGAGCAAGATGGCTGCCAATGTCTGCAAGGGTTCAGGCTTCCTGGGTTCCTCTCTTCCCAGGGCTCGTTTCTCTCAGGGCTCAGCTGCTTTGCTCTCTCCACAAAGTCAGCTGTAGATTATCAGGTGAACAGCTCATCTCTCTTCCCAGGGCCTCTATCTATGTTTGACAGAGACTTCTCTCCTTCCTCACGCATCTGCTTCTCTGTGTGTTTACTTCCTAGTGCTCCAATATCAAAACTCCAACCTCCCCTTTCTGCCATGTGGTCTCTCTGTTAGTGCCTGCCCACCAAAGGGGTGGAGACTCAACATCCTACTGAAATGGCACAATCAAAGCCTTAATCATTATTTAATTAAACAGAAGTGAAACCTCTGAATCCAATATAATCTAATATTCCCAGAGGAACAAACCAGTTGACAATCATAATCCAATATCTATTTTTGGAATTCATAAATAATGCCAAACTGCTACACTGGGTTCTGTTGGCTGTTTCCTCTGTGTCTTTCTCTCTGTGTGGCCTTCCATATAAGACTTTTAGAAATAGGACTTATTTCTAGACCTATCCTAGGCCACACCTTATCTGCAGTTACATCATCAAAAGTCCTATTTATAAGAGTTCACACCCACAGGAATGGGTTAAATTTAAGAACATGTTTTTTGGGGGAATATATCTCCAAACCACTGTAATGTGTAACCTCAGTAAGTACAAGGATGATTTCTTAAGTACTTGCTTATGTAAGAGTTCCCCTTTTTGTTTAGGTGCTACTAATTTGTCACATAACTTCAATTTCAGGTCATTTTTATTTACATGGAGTCAAGCTTAGTACTGACACTATCTTTTCTCCTAAATAATTTAGGAAAAGAAGGTCTCAAACTTCAGCTTTGGGTCTTAGATAGATGATATTGTCTCTGGTCCTGAGAAGCTAATTTAAAGTTGAAATGTTAACTTGAGCTTAGGAATATGGGTATCAATATTTTTTAGTAAAATTATTTTTGATTTGTTCATACTTTGTACGCTCTCTGTATTGTCAAAAGAAACTGAGTCACCAGTAATGATGAATAATTAATAAAATGGGTTCATTGAAAGAGAAACTGCTCAAGAAGGGAAATCTCAAACTAAATTACATTTGAGACTCATAAATGTAATTGGTTTGTAAATGCAGTTAGGGATTTTCCAAAGAAGTTAAAATAATTGGTTGACATTTAATTTTTTTATTACAAAGGGTGGTTTTATAAAGTGGGGAATGACCCCAGATTGATTATTATAGTGTATTTGTCTATTTCTGATAGGTTATCTCTACCAAACAGAAACCAGCTTATATAAGTTTTTAAAGATTATTTATTTACTTACTTTTATCCATTTTTATTGCTCCCCCCCCACGTTTTTGCTGTTTTTGTGTCCATTTGCTAGGCAATTCTCTGTGTCTGTTTCCTGCCCTCTCTTATCACCCTTTTCCTCCTGTCTTCACCAAGATTCCATCCTAGGAACTTCTGATGTGGGAGAGAGGTGTCCAACCGCCTGCACCACCTTAGCTCCTGTTTTTTTGGTGCGTCTCATCTTGGCTTTCCCTTGTGTCACTCTCCTGTCACGTCATCATTTTGCCGCATGGCTTGCGGGGCCTCACAGTGCACTGCACGCAGCACATGAGGGGCTCTCTTGCTCGCGGTACCTGGCAGCACACCCGCTCACGGGGCCTGGCAGCATTCCTGCGCATGGGGCCTGGCAGAGCACCCACGCATGGAGCTGGGGTGCTCACCCGCTTGTGCTTGCGGGGCCTGATGGGGCACCCATGCACAGGGCCTGGCAGCCCCCTCGCCTTCTATATTTTTCTTTATTTTTACCAGGAGTCTTGGGAATCGAATCCAGGTCCCTCCATATGGGAGATGGATGCCCAACCATTTGAGCCACAACTGCACCCGCCCCCCCCAGCTTATTTTTAATTGTTGCTTAAGCTGCAATTTCTACAGTCTGTTTAGTTTTTTGTTGTTTTTCTTTTTCTTTCTTTTTTTCTTTCTCTCTTTCTTTTTTTTGGGAAAGTCCCCACTTTTCTTTGTAACTCTTTAGAAATTCCCTGTCATTTCTCAGAATAAGAGATTGCTCCCAGAAATACCAATATAGGCAGTTAACTTATTTTACTCAACAGTATGCATCTTAAATTCCACACCATTGCTCATTTCAAAATCTCCAAATTGAGCACTGCTTCAATTTATAGGCCCAATCCCTTTTATCTACCAAAGCAGACTACTGGCTAGCATGTACGTCTAATGGAGCTACAGTCCTGTCCATGACAGGCAGCCATACTGCTCTGAAAAGCAAAAAAAAAAGTCTTCATTTTCATATTAACTTCTCTTTTTTCAAGGGATGAAATCATTATTTGACCCATTTAGATATGTCATGCACTAAGTTTTAAAAATCCTTAAAATATCCATTTGTTTAAGTCAGTAGTTCTCAACCTGACTCTACATTAGAATATTTGAATCACCTGGAAACATTTAGAGAACACTAATGTCCAGGCAACTCTCCAGTGAATTAATTCAGAATATCTTGAGGTGGGATAACATGCATCTGTAATTTTTTTAAAACATCCTCAAGTGATTCTACTGTGAGGGAATGTCAATTTAATTTGAAATTTAAATAATCCCTTAGTTCATTGGCATCAATAAATTAATAAGTGACTACAGGTGTCAGTTTCATATTAGGGTGGACATTTTTATTTTTCTGAAAGTCAAAGCACAAATGGTAGACTAAGCCATGAAACAATGATGAACCTTCTGAACAAATTCTTATTTCTTTCAAGTTATCTACTTGAATTGTATCTATAGCCTTTTTCAACACAGATTTGCTGAAAGTCAATAATCTAGTAATCTAATATATTTTCATTTCTGACACTATTCCTTAGCGGCCCTGAGAAGGCCCAACAGCATGAGAAATGCCATGAAGAAGGATGGAGGAAATTAGACCCGTATCATTTCCCAGAGAAGTTCAGTGTATGAATTCTGATTTTTATTTGCAGCTCAGAGAAAAAGATGAAAACATGTTTTATGGGACTTAGAGAATGAGTATCATCTTATCCTTTTGTATTAGTCTGCCAAAGGGGTGCTGATGCAAAGTACCAGAAATCTGTTGGCTTTTATAAAGAGTATTTATTTGGAGTAAAAGCTTAGTTACAAGGCCCTAAAGAGTCCAACTCAAGGTTGCTTTCTCACCAAAGTCAGTTTCCACGTATTGAAACAAGATGGTTGCTGATCACCGCAAGGGTTCCGCCTTCCCCTCGGCTTCTTCTTTCTCTCAGCTGCAGGCTGACACAGGGTTTGTCTCTCAGGGCTTCCTCTCTTTCCTGGCACAGGGCTCATGTCTTTCTGGGCTTTCTATATCAGTCTCAGCTCTCTTCCCAAGGTCAGCTGCAAAATATCAGGTGAATGGCTCATCTCTCCCTGGGGCCCCAGGTTCAAAAATGACAGCGCTGTCTTTCTTCTCATGTGTCTTCATGAGTGAGTGTCTGTTTATATGGACCCACCAAGGTTACGGAACTCATCCTGAGTTACCTCTCAACTGACATAGCCCAGTGAGGAGCCCTAAATTGATTTTATCAAGTAAACTTAATCAGAGGCCCCTCACTTAATTTAATACATTCAAAGGGTATCACACCTAGAGGAGTAGATTAGTTTACAGACATAATCTTTCTCTATTTTGGTATTCATAAATAATCTCAAACTGTCACAGCTTGGTAATCCTTTATTGTAGGGGTGGAGGGGAAATAAGGGAAGAGAGTCATAAGGGAACATAGAATCCCAGATGGGGTGAGCATGTGTTTTTCATGGTTTTCTACTGGTGAATAAACTAGGAAGAAATGGAGTTCCATACTCTTATTTGTTTTTGCTACATCGAGTTCTGAGCAATAGTTTTGAAATTTGCGCTCATGTGGTTTCCTTGCTTGAGCTTATTTACTATCTTATAATATTTGGTGAACTACTGCCACTCCGTTCTCTGTTGTAAAAAAAAAAGTAAAGAAACAAAAAACTAAAAAACTGCACTCATATTAACTAATTGGGTAAATTATTACACAATTCCAATTTCCATCTTCCTTTGCATCACTTGAGAAATTCCTCAATATCCCTCTGTAGATCAAAATGGAAACAAAACACTCCTTAAAAATAGTATTCTGCTCTAACTTGAATTATGGAAAATTTGATATATTTAGGCTTCCAAGCCAAAATTTGATATATTTAGGCTTCCAAGCCAAATGGGAAATAATTCCATGGTTATTTAGAATAAAAAGAAACTTTATTTTGAATTTTATGTTTGTTTCATGTATTTAAGTTTGTGAAAAAAATCTCCATTTACTGGTTTAATTTTTCTGCATACCTAAATGAATGAAAAATACTTAAAGCTTTATGTGACTAATCACAAATGTGTCTTGAGCATTCAGTTCAGTGACTAATAGTTACTAAAATTTTCATCTGTTTTTGTTGAAGTGTTTCTAATTTTTCATCAGACACCATTTCCAAATATAAAAAAGAAATATACCAGTCAAGATTTTTATAGCCATATGATTTTTCTAAATCTCCCAAATTGTTTGTTTGTTTATTTAACTATATTAGAGAACTTGTGAGTTTACAGAACAATCATGGATCAAAAAAAGGATTCCCATTTGGTGTATTTTTATAATTATGCTATTAACTATAGTCCATGGTTTCAATTAGGGGTCACTGTGTAGGACAGTTTCAAGGATTTTTTTAAAATTTTTATTCTAGAACTATTTTAGTTCCTTGGCTGCTCAAGCAAATACCATGAAATGGTTCGGCTTAAACAATGGGAATTTATTCACTTACAGATTTAAGGTCAGGAAAATGTGCAAATCAAGGCGTCATCAAGATGATGCCTTCTCCTGAAGAGGGTGCTGTTCTGGGGCTGGCTGCCGGTGATCCTTGATTCCTCTGTCACAGGGAAGGCACAAGGCAGCGTCTCGTAGTCTCTTTCTTCCATTCCAGGTTCCATTTCAGCTTCTTGCTTCCTGTGACTCTGGCTTTCTCTTTCTGTCTGAATTCGTTCTGCTTATAAAGGACTCCAGTAATAGGATTAAAACCCATCCTGATTGAGGTGGGCCACACCTTAACTGAAGAAGCCTCTTCAAAAGGTCCTGCTTACAATGGATTCACACCCACAGAAATGGACTAAATTTAAGAACATGTTTTTCTGGGGTATGTACAGCCTCAAACCACCACAAGTTCTATATATTCAACCTAACACTTTCTCCTTTAATCTCATTCATATATATATTTATATATGCACACTGTTGTACTACCATCACCACCATCCATTACCAAAATATCCCATCTTTCCTAATAAGAAATCAGTACGGTTTAAGCTTTAACTCCCTATTCCCTATCTCTTTCTTGTCCCCTGGTAACCTGTATTCTAGATTCTGATTCTATGAGTTTGCGTATTGTAATTATGTTATTATATCAATGAGATCATACAAGACTTGTCCTGTTGTGACTGCCTTATTTTACTAAACATGATGTCTTCAAGGTTTGTCCATGTTGTTGCATGTGTCAGAATTTCATCATTCATTCTAAATTTCATTTTTAAAACTGAATTCTACTCTATTGTATATATATACCATATTTTTTTATCCATTTATCAGTTGATGGACACTGAGGTTTCTTCCATCTCATGGCAATTGTGAATAATGCCACTATGAACATCAATGAGTAAATATCTGTTCAAGCTCCTGCTTTCAATTTTTTTGGTGTATGTACCTAGAAGTGGGATTGTCAGAGCATATGATAATTCTTTACTTAACCTTCTGAAGCACTTGAAAGCATTGCCAAACTTTCTTCCACAGCAGCTGCACCATTCTATATTACCACCTGCAATGGATGATTGTTCCTATTTCTACATCCTCTCCAACATCTGTAATTTTCTTTTATTTTTAATATTAGCCATTCTAGTGGTTATCTCATTGTGTTCTTTGTGGTAATATTCCTAAATTGCAAAATTGAAAAATTAATTATTTTTTCTTTTTTTAAAATATATTTTTATTTATTAGAGAAGTTGTGAGTTTGCAGAACAATCATGCATAAAATACAGGATTGCCATATTCTACCATATTATTACCACTCTGCATTCGTGTGGAGCATTTGTTAGAATTGATGATAGCACATCTTTATAATTGTCCTATTAACTATAGTCCATGGTTTAACTTAGGGTTCACTGTGTAGTAGAGTTCCATGGATTTAAAAAAATATATATTCTGTTATCATATATACAATCCAACAATTCCCCTTTTAATCACATTCAAGTATACATATTTCAGCACTGTTAATTGTTCGCAATGTTGTGTTACCATCACCACCATCTATTACTAAAACATTCCATTATTCCAAATAGGAACCCTGTACATTTTTAACCTTAGTTTTTCATTCCCTATCCTTATCCCATACCGTGGTAACCTATATTTTGGATTCTGACTTTATGAGTTAGCTTATTCTAATCTATGAATTTGAAATTCTAATCCAAATCAGTGAGATAATACAATATTTGGACTTTTGTGTCTGGCTTACTTCCTGCAATTTGATGTCATCAAAGTTCTTCCATCTTATATATATCAGGACTTCATTCCTTTTTATGGCTGATTAGTGTTCCATTGTATGTATATTCCACATTCTATTTATCCATTTACTGGTCAATGGAACATTTGGGTTGTATCCATCTTTTGGCAATTGTGAATAATGCCACTATGAATATTTGTTTGAGTCCCTGCTTTCAATTATTTTTGATATACATTTAATAGTGGGATTGCCAAATCTAATGGCAATTCAAACTTAGCTTTCTGAGGCACTGCCAAATTGGCATCCACAACAGATGCACAATATTACATTGCCATCAGCAAAGGAGAGTGTTTCTATTTTTCCACCTCCTCCCCAACATTTGCTTTCCTTTTTTTTTTTTTATATAGCAACCATTCTAATAAGTGTGAAATGGTGTCTTATTGTGGTTATGATTTGCATTTCCCTGATGGCTAATGATGTTGAATATCTTTTCATATGCTTTTGGCTATTTGTGTTTCTTCTTGGGAAAGATGTCTATTCAAGGCTTTTGCCTAATTTTAATGGGGTTGTTTGTCTTTTTTGTTGTCAAGTTGAAGGATTTATTTATATATTCTGTATATTAAACCTTTATCAGATATGTGGTTTCCAAATATTTTTCCCCCTATGTAAGTTGTATTTACTTTCATGATAAAGTCCTTTGAGGTACAAAAGTTTTTAATTTGGGTGAAGTCTCATTTATCTATTATTTATTTTGTTGCTTGTGCTTTGGGTGTAAAGTCTAAGAAATCATTGCCAAACAAAATGTCCTGAATATGCTTTCCTACATTTTTTTCTATGAGTTTTATAGTTCTGTCTCTTATGTTTAGGTCTTTCATCCATTTTGAGTCAACTTTTGCATATGGTGTGAGGAAGGTGTACTCCCTTATTCTTTTGAAAATGGAGATTCAGTTCTCCCAGCACCATTTGTTGGAGAGAATATTCTTTCCCATATGAGTGGTCTTTGTCAAAAATCAGTTGTCCGTAAATGTGAGGTTTGATTTCTGAGCTCTCAATTCTTTCCCATTGGTCTATATGTCTGTTTTTGTGCCAGTGCCATGCTGTTTTGATTACTGTGGCTTTGTAATAAATTTTAAGATTGGGAAGCATGAGTCCTCCAACTTCCTTCCTCTTTTTCAATATGGCTTTGACTGTCCAGGACCCCTTACTCTTCCATATAAATTTGATGATTGGCTTTTCCAATTCTGCAAGGATGTTTTTTGGTATTTTGATTGGGATTTCATTGAATCTATAAATTTCTTTGGGTAGAATTGACATTGTAATAATATTAATCTTCCAATCCATGAACAAGGAATGTCCTTCCATTTAATTAATTCTTTTTTGATATCTTTATCCAATATTTTATAGTTTTTTTTTTGTGGAAAGTCCTTTATGTCTTTGGTTAGATATTCAATTCTTTTAGTTGCCATTGTACATGGAATTTTTTTTTTTGAGGTACTGGGGCTGAGGATTGATACTGGAACCTCATATGTGGGAGGCTGGGGCTCAACCACTGAGCCACATCAGCTCCCTTCTTGATTTCTACCTTCAATTGTTCCATGCTTATATATAGAAAAATTACTGATTTTTGGGTGCTTATCTTGTACCCGGCCACTTTGTTGAATTCATTTATTAGCTCTAGGAACTTTATTATGAATTTTTCAGGATTTTCTATATATATGATTATGTCATCTACAAATAGGGAAAGTTTTACTTCTTCCTTAACAATTTGGATATTTTTTGTTTCTTTTTCTTGCCTAATTGCTTTGGCAAGAACCTCTAGCCCAATGTTGAATACAGTGGGCATCCTTGTCTTGTCCTTATTTAGGGAGAAAGCATTCAGTATTTCACCATTAAGTAGGACATTAGATGTGGATTTTTCATATATGCCCTTTATCATGTTGAGGAAGTTCCCTTCTATTCTTAGTTTTCTGAGCATTTTTGTCAAAATGCAATGCTGGATTTTTTCAAATGCCAGTTTTTTGTGTTTTTTTTTCAATTGAAGAGATCGTGTGCTTTTTTCCCTTAATTTTCTTCATGTGTTATATTAATTGATTTTCTTATGTTGAACCATTTTTGCATACCAGTGATGAATCCCATTTGAACAAGGTTTACAATTCTATTAATGTACTGTTGGATTCAGTTTGCCAGTATGTTGTTGAGGATTTTTGCTAGGCTGCCAAAAGGTGTATCATTGAAATGTGTTGGCTTTACAATGAGAATTTATTAGCTCACAAGATTACAGTTCTGAGGCCATGAAAATGTCCAAATCAAAGCATCATCAAGATGACACCTTATTCCTTAAGACTGGCTGCTGGCAATCATGAACTCCTCTGTTCCACTGGTCTTGTCCTTCTCCTCTGGGTTTCATTGCTTCCAGCTTCTTGTTTCCATGGCTTTTTTTTTTTTTTTCTCTTAATATGATTTAATTCTCTTTATAAAGGATTCCAGCAAAAGAATTAAGACCCATCCTGAATGAGGTGGCTTGCATCTTTAGTTAAGATCCTAGTCACCAAAAGATCCTACTTATAAGAGGTCCACTCCCACAGGAAAGAGTTGACTTTAAGAAAATACTATTCTGGGATCCACACAATGTCAAAGCATCACAAAGTTCATAAGAGATATTGGTTTAGAATTTCCTTTTCTTGTTGTCTTAGTTTGCCAAAGGGCTGCCAATGCAAAGTACCAGAAATGTGTTGGGTTTTATAAAGGGAATTTATTTGGAGCAAAAGCTTATAATTCCAAGGTCATGAAATGTCCATATCAAGGCACCATCAGAGATGTTTTCTCACCAAAGTCAGCTACTGTTGATCCTTGCATGCTGCCATGGGATTAAGCAAGATGGTGAGTGATCTCTGCTGAGGTCTCACATACTGCAGGGTAAAAAATGGTGGCTTCCTTCTCTGTGTGTATGTCCTTCTCTGTGTCTCCATTTATATCAGACCCAGCAAAAAGTTGGAGATCCAAGCTGGCTCACTCATCACTGAAGTAGTCCACTCAAAAGCAATTTAATGAAGAGATCTAAAGTGAATCTAATTCAATCAAAAGAGTGCCACAACCACAGGAATAGATAAGTTTAAGAATATAATCTTTTTATGGGATTTTTAAAGAACTGAATGTCTTTTATTTGAATACTAAGTGACATTTTGTTATACAAAGTGTGCTGAGAATGGAACTTTTTAAAGGAAAAATATAACACTGGCAGCAATACAAGTAAAATGGAAATGATCTAATTTCTGGTGATTTCTAATGCAATGCAAATGACAAATAGATACAATAAATCAGAATTCTGTGATGTCCACTCAAGGCATTCCGTTATCTGATAAACTGTGGTTTTGCTTAAATTTACTTTAGACATTAACATTTAGAATTGTCAAAAAATACAACATATATAAAAATAGATTGTGAATAAAGGCAGTGTATCATGATTCATTAAGCACCTTTGGTGATAACAGTGCTCAACAATTAGAAAAAAGTTAAAGTTCTTTAAAAAAAAAAACGCTTCAAACTAGTGTTCATATTACAGGTGGCGAACTGTCACATTTGTGGTATCTTTATTTGACTTTGATATAAGGGTGATTTTGGCTTTGTAGAATGAATTAGGAGTGTTCCCACTGCTTCAATATTTTGGAAGAGCTTGAGCAAGATTGGTATTAAGTGTTCTTGGAATGTTTGGTAAAATTCTCCTGTGAAGCAATCTGGTCCAAGCTTTTCTTTATTGGCAGTTTTTGTGGTTTTGTGTTTTTGGTTTTTTTTTTGCTTTGTTTTGTTTCATTTTTTATGGATTCAGTCTCCTTACTAGCAATGATTTGTTGAGAACTTGTATTTCTTCTTGAGTCAATGAAGGTAGTTTGTGGGCTTTTAAAAATTTGCTCATTTCTTCTAGGTTATGGAATTTATTGGCATAAAATTGTTTATATTATCTATCCCCTTACTGTTATTTTTATTGTAGTGGGGTTTCATGCATTAAGATTGAGGGCTTGGCTTATTAGTCTGTTTACTTTTATTGGGAAAGTCTTATATGTTCTAAAACTTTTGGCTATCTTCTTTGAAAGAGTAGCAGTACCTCCCTGGAGGGGAATTTTAGTATTTTTTAAGTATTGTGAGGGCCTCTATCCAACCAGAAAACATACCAATGCATCAAAGACACATATCCCATATAAATATGTAGCTATATAGCATTTAAAATGTTAAAAAGGCCCTGTCTGTCAAGATACCTGACCATGTCCCTCCTTTACCTTCTTATCAGGGTTATATTAATTGACAGGTAGAACAAAATTTATGTATTTGCTTTGCTTCTCATTTAAAGTCTTTCTTATTTATTCACCAATATGAACTAGTTATAAGTAAACTCATAGAGGTAGAATCTAGAAGACAGGTTACCAGGAGATAAAATGGGGGTATTGAATGGGGAACTGATGTTTAATCTGTTCAAAATTTATAATTAATTATAATGAACCCTGTGATGGATGAGGATTGGGGATAATAATATAAATATAAGAATGTTCCTTCAGGAACTATAACAAAATTATATCACCTAATACAAAGTGTAAATAATAGGATTTTTTTTGGGAAAAATATACACCTAAAGAAAAATATGGTCTATAGTTAGTAATATTTTAAGATACTTACATCAGTTGTTACAAAGCTACCACATCAATGTTAAGTGTCAACAATGGGAGGTGGGTATAGTTGAATGTTGTAGTTTTTATTCTTTGAAAAAAAATCTTTTATGTTACAGAAACAAATTTCCTTGTAAGTTATACTAGTTTACTCTGACACTTCTCTGAAAGTACATGCAGCCAGATGCAGGTCAAAGCTTGATATTTTTTCTTCTTTTTTAATGTAAGCATTTTAGAGCTGTTAATTTCCCACCTAGCACTGCCTTTGCTGCAGCCCATAAGTTTTGGTATGTTGTATTTTCATATTCATTCACTTCAACATCTTGTATGATTTGAGTATTTTGGGATTTTTAAAAAAAATTTTTTATTCTACCTTGGAGAATGATCTAGTGCACTCGAGAAGAATATTCTGTTTTTGTTGGGTGCAGTGTTCTACATGTCTTAGGTGTAGTTGGTTTAGTGTATCCTTCAAGTCTTGTATTTCTTTGATGTTCTTCTGGCTAGCTATTCTATCCATTATTTAAAGTGGTATATTAAAGTCTCTTATTATTAATATAGAACTATCAAATTCTCCCTTCAAAAATGTCAGTATTTATTTCATATATTTTGAGGCTCTGCTGTTAGGTGCATATATATTTATAATTATTATGTCTTCTTGTTGAATTGACCCCTTTATGAAATGACCTTCTTTGTCCTTCATCACTGTTTTTATGTAGTCTCTTATCTGATATTAGTATAGCTAACCTAGCTCTCTTTCGGTTACTACTTTCATGGCATACATATATATTTTTCCATCCTTTCATTTTCAAACTACTTGTGTCTTTCAATTTAAGGTTAGTCTCTCATAGAGATCGTATAGTAGGCCCATGCTTTTTTATCCATTCTGTCAATCAATGCCGTTTGACTGGAGAGTTTAATCCATTACATTTAAAGTCACTACTGATAATGCAGGATTTTCTTCTGTCATTTTGTTATTTAGTCTTTGTAATTCTTATACCTTTTTCATCCTTCAGTTTTTCCATTAATGCCTACTTTTATATTTATTTGATTTTTGTGCTCTTCTATATGGAGTAATTTCTCATTTTATCTGGATATATTTTTCATATATTTTCCTTGTGGTTACCATGGGGTTAAAATTTAGCATCCTAAATAATAACAATCATATTTATTTTGAAACTGAATTGACTTCAATAGCATACATACACTATTCTTATACCCCTCCATTCCCCCACCTTTTTTGTGTAGTTACCATTTATATATTTTTACATTGTATGTCCAAAACCTAAATAGATTGTTACATGCATCTCAGTATTTTGTTTTTTTTTAAAGATTTTATTTTATTTATTTATTCCCCCCTCATTGTTTGCACTCACTGTCTGCTCTCTGTTTCCATTCACTGTGTGCTGTCTGTGTTTGCTCATCTTCTCTTTAGGAAGCTCCAGGAGCCAAACCTGGGGCCTCCGATGTTGGAGAGAGGTGCTCATTCACTTGAGCCACCTCTGCTCCCTGCTTTGTTGTGTCTTTCATTGTGTTTCCTCTTTGTGTCTCCTTGTTGTGTCATCTTGTTGCAGCAGCTCATCACACCAGCCCATTG
This sequence comes from Cabassous unicinctus, assembly GCA_029593785.1. NCBI lineage: Eukaryota > Metazoa > Chordata > Mammalia > Cingulata > Chlamyphoridae > Cabassous > Cabassous unicinctus. The sequence continues at coordinate 136,200 of JAQZBX010000128.1, forward strand.
CACTGGCTCACTGTCTTGCTTGTCTTCTCCAGGAGGCAATGGGAACCAACCCAGGGCTTCTCATGTGGTAGGTGAGAGCTTAATTGCTTGAGCCACATCTGTTTCCCTATTATTACTTTTTATACATGCATTTTAGCACCTGTAGGAAGTAAGAAATGGAGTTACATACCAAAAATACAATACAATGGTAGTGGCATTTATAATAACCCAAGTGGTTACTTTTACAGGAGGTTTTTATTTCTTTATTCCACTTGAACCAATGTCTAGCATCCTTTTCTTGTAGCCTGAAGAATTCCCTTTATCATTGCTTTAAAGCAGGTCTAATGGTGATGAACTCCCTCAGATTTAGTTTATGTAGGGGTGTCTTAAACTCTCCCTCATTTTTGAAAGAAAATCTCACAGTATATAAAATTCCTGGTTAGTAGTTGTTTTCTCTCAGCCCGTCAAATATTTCAACCCAGTGTCTTCTGCCTCTGTGTTTTCTGAAGAGAAAGTGGCACTCAATCTAATTGGAACACTCTTGTACATATGCATTCTTTTCCTCTCTTGCAGCTTTCAGAATTCCCTCATCCTGTGAATTCAACAGTTTGATCAATATATTGCAGGTGTGTTTTTTCTTGATGTTTATTGTTTGATGTTTTCTTGGTTTCTTGGATACACAAATTCAAATCTTTTGCCAAGTTTGGGAATTCTCTGACATTATTTCAATTTTCTTTCTGCCCTTTTCTTTCTTTCTTCTCCTTCTGGGACTCCCTTAATGCATACATTGGTATGTTTGATGGTGTCCCAAAATTTTCAATTTTTACAATTTTTTTTTCTTTATGCTCTTCAGCCTGACTCATTTCAATTGTCTTATATTCAAGTTTGCTGATTCTTTTTTTCTGCCATCTCCAATTTGCCACTGAAATGCTCTTGGGAATCTTTGTTTACATTATTATGGACTTCAATGCCAATAGTTTTTTCTCTGTATTTTCCTTCATCCTCTTGAACATTTAAAAATCATTTTTTAAGGTCTTTGGTATGTCCACAGTCTTGTCTTCTCTCACTGGTGTTTTCTGGATTTTTATCTTCTTCCTTTGATTGTGCCATCATTTCCTGTTTCTTTGTTTGCTTTGTACTCTTGTTGCACACCCATACTTTTAAGATTTTAAATTGTTAACTCTGGGATTTATTCCCCAAGACATCTGTTCTTTTGAACTTGTAGCCAGCTGGTGATATGACAGAGATTTTCTTGAGTATCACCCATCTATAAGGAAATTCCACCCAAGGTGAAAGCTTAGTGCAGGGTTGTTCCTATCTTTTCTTGGCCTAAGGCTTGTACTAGGCTTGTGTTTGTTGGTTGCTTTAGAGTTCTCCTGTTTACAGGAGTTTGAAAGTCCCCTGTATTTCCCAGGAGTCAGGCATTCTCCCTTTTTCAGGTGTTTTAAGTAAGTAATCCTTTGCCATAGGTCATCTGTATCAGTAATTTCTTACAATACTTTTGTTGTCCTCTCAAGCTGCTTTCTTCTGGAGCGCAAATTCTGGGAGTAGGACACAATAGAGAGGAGTTTCCCAAGTCAGCCTTTCCCAGCAAGACCAAGGACAGGGACCTACAAGGAGGACACAGACCAGCTCCAAACTGACCTGGGGAGGGGATCAAGAAGGGTGTCCAGAGCTTCTTCTACAGCTCCACAAAGCTGTGCTTTCTTGACCTTCTAAGCAAATACATCCCTTCAACTCTCCCCATCAGTTCTGAAGAAGTGTAATGTCTTTAAGTTTCCTCAGAAGTCTTTGTCTGGGGCAGGCTGGAACAATGAGTTGGGCCCCCAGTAATCTGAAGTTGTTAATCAAAAGCTGTGATCAGGGACTTGTGGTGCCCACCCCTGATCTTAGGGAAGTGGATTTTTGCATACCTTTCTGTCACCAGCGAGCTAGCCAGGAGCCATACTCCATGGTGGCCTGATTTGAGAGTGGGGGATGTATTCCAGTAACCTCAATAGCATGGAACAATTTACTAACTCTTACTATAATTTACCAGCCTCTTCCTCCCTCTTTCCTAGATGCTGTAAAGTATTCTACTGGACAACAGAGTTTTGCAATAATTATTTCAGATACTTCCCGACTGTTTAATAATTATTCTGGTGGAGAGACTTAATCCTGAAGCTTCCTACTCTACCATATTCTGACAATATTCTCTCTCCCAAATAATATTTTTATAAATGGTTTAAAAATATTGGTTGTAGATAATGGATTACTGTTAAATTTAGGTAATAATAATATTTGGTTAAATAAATTATTCTTAAAGTGTTGTTAGGTTCTTGTTAATGTCTATTATGTGATTTTTTATCAGAAAAGTTGTGGGTTTACAGAGCAATCGTGCATGAAACATAGGATTCCACATGCCACCTTATTATTAACACTTTTCATTGGTGTTACAATTGATTAAAGCACATGTTGACAATTGTTCTATTAACTTATAGTCCATGGTTTAATATAAGGTTCACTGTTTGTGTTGTGCAGCCCTATGAACTTTTAAAAAAATTTATTCTAGAACCATATATACAATCTAAAATTTCCACTTTTAACCACATTCAAATATATGATTCAGTGCTGTTAATTACATTCACAAGGTTGTGCTATCACCAACATCCATTACCAAAACATTTCTATTGTCCCAAATGGAAACTTTATTTCTAGCCTTAAATCTCTGTTCTCTGTCTCCCCCTAATCTCCTGGGAATCATTATTCTGATTCTGACTCTATGAATTTTCTTATTCCAATTATTTCATATCAGTGTGATCATACAATATTTGTGCTTTTGTATATAGCTTACTCACTCAACATGATGTTTTCAAGTTTTATCCAGTTTGTCACATGCATCAGGACTACATTTTTTTAAATGGCCAAATAGTATTCCATTGTGTGTATATACCACATTCTGTTTATCCATTGATGGACACTTCGGTTGCTTCTATCTTTTGGAAATTGTAAATAATGCCACTATGAATATTGATGTACAAATACCTGCTCAAGTCCCTGCTTTCAGTTCTTTTGGGTATATATTTAGAAGTAGGATGGTCAGATCATATGGTAATTCTATACTTAACTCTCTGAGGAACTGCCAAACTGTCTTCCACAGAGGCTACACCATTTTACATTGCCACCAGCAATGGATGAGTTTTCCTATTTCTCTGAAACCTCTTCAATATTTGTAATTTTCTGTTTTTTTTTTAATAGTATCCTTTGTAAAGGGTATGAAATGATATCTCATTTTGGTTTTGATTTGCATTTCCCTAATGGATAATAATGTTGAACATCTTTACACTTTACACTTGTTTTTGGGGAAAAGTCTATTCAAGATTTTTGCCCATTTTTTAGTGGGGTTCTTTGCCTTTTTGTTGTTGAATTGATGGGTTACTTTATATATTCTGTATATTAAACCTTTATTGAATATGTGATTTTCAAATATTTTCCCCCGTTGTGTTGATTGTCATTTTACTTTCATGATAAAATCCTTTGAGGCAAAAATGTTTTTCATTTTAATGAGGGCCCATTTGTCTATTTTCTTTTGTTGCTTGTGTTTTGGGTGTAAAATTTAAGAAACCATTGTCTAACACAAGTTTCTAAGGGAACTATGTTTTCTTCTAGGATTTTATAGTTCTGGCTCTTATATTTAGTTCTTTGATCCATTTTGAGTTGATTTTTGAATATAGTGTAAAGTAGAGGTCCAGCTTTATATTCTTTTGCAAATGGAGATTCAGCTTTCCCCGCACCATTTGTTGAAGAGACTATTCTTCCACAATTGAGTGGTCTTTGCTCCCTTATCAAAAATCAATTGGTCATAAATGTGAGAGTTGATTTCTGAGCTCTCAATTTGATCCATTTGTCCATATGTCTGTTCTTGTGCCAGTGCCATGCTGTTTTGGTTACTGTGGCTTAGTAATAAGTTTAAGATCAAAAAGTTTAAGTCCTGAAACTTTGTTCTGCTTTTTCAAAATGACTTTGGCTATCCAGGACCCTTTACTCTTCCATAAAAATTTGATGATTGGCTTTTCCATTTCTGCAAGAAGGTTGTTGGTATTTTGATTGAATTGAATCTGTAAATTGCTTTGGGTAGAATTGACATCTTAACATATTTAGTCTTCCAATCCAAGAACAAGAAATGTCCTTCCATTTGTTTAGGTATTCTTTGATTTCTTTTTACAATGTTTTATAGTTTTATGTGTTCAAGTCCTTTACATCATTAAATTTATTCCTAGATAATGTGTTGCTATGTTTTTACTAGTGACTTATATGGTTTTGATATAAATTAATTGCACTTAAAGTAAATATTTAAACGAGTCTTATACATTTGACTTATTTGCATGGTAAGGGGATTATTTTAACCATGGGAACTAAGGAGGTAGCTTCCATCCCTCCTTCCTCATCTAACACACAATTTATTGTATGTGATTCCTGATCCCATGTTTATTACAGGGATTTGCATAAGGCCTACAGGATATCCACACCATTTTACTGTGTTTCCATTGCAAGAAATAAAATGGTGCCTTTGAGTAAAGTTGCTTCATCAGATACTAGTTTGGCATGCCAAGTTATAGCCATCAATAGTGAAACAGCAGATGTGAAGGCTAGTTGGCATCAAAGAATATGAGTCAAAGACTTTCCTATGGGAAAAAAAGTGCTTCAGTACACTTTATCTATACTAAGAACATTAGTTCTGTCAAGCTGTCTGAAAATTAGAATATGGTAGATTTTATTTCCCTAACTCTGCCAGAGTAAATTCAATAGTTAAAAAGAAAATGATAGCACCATTTGGGGAATTTTAAGATGTGATTAGAGTTTCAGTGTGTTTAAACTTGGAAGGAGCACAGCTTTTATTTTAGAAAGTAGATTCTCTAAAATATCTTCGGGACAGAAGTTTATAATCCCTCTCCAGTTGTTACATTTTCATTATGTACCAGTGCAGCTTTGGGGCACTTTAACTGAAGAAAGAGAAGTTATGTGTTTGAGTCAAGTGAGAAATCTAAGAAACTGTGCTTTAATGCCTTGGAAAGCAAATGTAGAAGGCTTATACTTAGTCACCATTATTAACTATGTTTTAAAGGAAGAATAGTTCAGGGGTGGCAATAATTTTCAAGATACACTGTTTTTCTCATCATACTTTCTCCTTCCTCTTCCACTCTGTGCAGGGACCACTCATGCTGTTTGTCAAGTCAGGATGGCAGCTCAAACACTGTGAAGCACCTCATTAATCTTAGGAAAGAGGACCCCACAAGGAGTGAGAAAACTCCAAAGTCAGTTAATATAGTGATGTTGAGCTGGCATGTCAAGTGCTGCATAATGGATAGTAGTTGTCAGCGTAAGAGAATATAGTCACTGGTTAGGCCACATTTTAAAGAAAATTTTAGAAAAGCATATTTTAGGAAACAAGAAATAAATAAATATAAAAACAAATTTATATTTTAAAAATTATGTTTTAATTCTTTCCTTAAATAATAATAATTAAAATGAAAATCCCATTTCTTCTGTATAAATAGCAAAATTAAAGCATCATTTTATATTCCTAAAACAAGCATACAAACAAAACCCCAGACTCTGCATAGCTAATTCTTTGAGGAATCATATTTATTGACATTGTGACTATGAAAGATCCATTAACTATACTGACTCTTTCTTGTTTTCCTTTTGTGGTGGTGGGAATGTGTCCAACTTTAGAGTATCAACAAAGACATATTGTTCTTATTACTTTGGATAGTTCATTAATTAAATGGTGAATGCCCTGTAACTTGTACTTAATACAGAATATCATTGGCAATTAATGTTCTTGATCTTTCAATCATTGTAGTGTCTTTTGGGGGAAACTATTCTTTTATAGCAAACATACTTTGATAAGTACCTTGGCAAGCTGAATCTTCTTTTCTTCATTTGTGTTCCTGTCTTTTTCCAAAAGTCTAAATACCAGTAATTCCACTTTGTTCTTTGCTATTAAGAGTTAATTAAAACCATAACATGCTAGCTAATTTTTTTTCTTTCCTTATATCATAAAACCAAATAAGGCTTACTAATCTCTGCTACTGCTGCCATTTTCAAAGCTTTGACCTTTATTTAAGGACAATACCAGATTGTTTTCCCCTTACATGCAAGTAAGGAAAGTGTAGATGAGGCTCAAGCATTCTATCCTGAGCCCTTCTATATCCAATGATCTTCTAACTTCATCATGCATATTCACAAGTATCAAATACAACTCCTAAATCAGCCCTAACTTTTTAGATCCTTTCCACCAGCTCACATAGATTAGAAAAAGACAAAATAAACTTTACAGCTCATTAACATGGTCTGATAATAGTGAATTGAATGTGGTAGATTCCTAAAAATTTGATTAAAAAATAAAAGTAGGTTAAACACTGAGGCTAAGTGCTTTATTCTTAAAAGGATCAGATTCTGAAACATCTTGAATCTCTCTGTCTTTATGACAGAGAAAATGACGGTTCCTAGAGTATAGTTGTATAATGACTTCTGCTGAGCACTTTCATTGATCTTCTGCACTCAGAGAAATCCTGTAAGAATTTCATAAAGAACTTTCCAGATGAGTCAATGTATCTTGTGTGTGTGTGTGTGTGTGTTGTGTGAATGTATGTGTGTTCTGTAGGAATAACTGTGAACTTAATTGGAGTTAAATTATGGATGATTATGTAATTCATTTTCCTTATACTTAGTTACCATGTTAAACATATTTTAAGGAAAGAATAGTTGAGGGCTGGCAATAAATTGTACTTTTACATTTCCTACCAGCATATGAATAATGCTTTTGGTCATTATTAACTTACTGTGTACACCATACCACTAATGGAGTTCAGAGGAAAGATTTGATTATCTCTAAATGTAGGTGTTTTATTTATTAAATATTGTAATTACAGCTAATTTGGACCTACATAATAAAATTAATTTGCTTTTTAGGTCCCTTGATGTTTTAAAAAAACTATGAGCTTATGCTTCATTTCAATTTATTATAAAAACAATTACATAAAGACCGAAGAATTAGAAAGTGGCATTAATAATGGATATAAGTGATTGCCAAGTCAATATGATGCAGTTTAACATACTGATTAAGCCAAAAGGTAGGTTGTGGCATGAAATCCTACATCTGCCACTCACTGGGTCTCTAAAGATTGTTGTGAAGATTAAATGAAGTCATGCATATAAAGCACTGAGCATGTAATAACCTCATGATATGTGCTTCCTGCTATCCTACTTGTAAGGGGCTTAATAGTAGAATCGTTAAACTTCTATGCAAGATGAAAC
>JAQZBX010000129.1:0-25137 GCA_029593785.1 Cabassous unicinctus
TTCTTACAGCTGCATAATATATTGTGTAACATATTGTTTGATCCACAAAAAAAAAAAAATTTATATGTATCCATTACATTTAATGGAGAAATGTATATATTTATTCATCTGTGTTTACTTTTTAGTTTTTAATTGTTTATATTTTCGATTATTAAATGTACAAATAAAGTTAAGAGAAAAACAAAACAAAACAAAACAAAACAAAACAAAAAAACAAAAAAAAAAACATATTTATGAGAATATAATTTTTAAGAGAAGTTATTTTTAATTAACTCATTAGTCCTGTCATCAACTTCATTATGGAGATTTATAAAAGAGTAAACGAAAGTGTGGAGACTATAAGGGGTATTTAAAAGTGTGTTAGACTGATAGCCAAGATACAAAACAAACAAACAACAATAAAAAAGCAAGCAGCAAATTTTAAAGTGGATTTAAATAAATTATTTACATATTCAATTTTTATTCTCTTACCTTTTGTGTTAGAAAACCCTAATTGGATAAAATATAAATATGAAAATGTCAGCCTTAATAAAGAGGTTAAATAAATGCAAGGGCTTTTTGATGATCAATACAAATTTTCTAACCATGAATTTATTTTTGGATAACAATACAAGTCCTCTGAGTATTGGATTCATGAAGTTCAAGGATGAGCAACAGTATTTTGCAAGTTTCATTTGGCTCATTCTTTTGCCATTAGAAATTTTTATGTTGAACTGTAACTGGAAATATAATTTCATGTTCCCTTTAAATCATGTATTCATTTTCCATTTATGTTAAACTGACAAAAATCATATTCTATTTGATATGCATGTTAGGCTTCAAAGAGAGAATATTTTTAAAACATGAAGTGATGAAGCATAAAATCATACCATTATGCTTCCTAAATGCACAGATTCACATTAGATATATATTATTCCTAAATTCAGTATTGATGTTGATATCAAATTTTATTCACTAACTGTGAATAGCAGTTTCAGAAATTTGATATTTTTCAAGGAATACTTGAACTCTTCAGTACTTCATTCAATGAAACATTATATCCATTTTTCATCCTAAGAAATTCTATTGTCCCTGTTTGCAGTGTTATAAGATAAAAGAATTTTTATTTTCATTTATTTCTAATATAAAATTTTGGAATCTGTGTTATGACTTTTATTGGATTTCTTTAGGAATATAAGGCAGAAACGTACCATATTTTTGTGGGGAGGGGGTGTGAGCTCAAAACCAGCCATTAAAACATAGAAACCTTGATAATGTTATCACGAGGTCAAATTTCTTAATATCTTTTAAAAGAACCATTCATTATCTCAAAGCTTTGCTTATGAGGTAATACTGTCAAAGATATCATTTTTGTTGTATTTGGCTTTAAAATAAGTATATAATAAAATAGCAGAAATAATGCATCTGTCATAGGTCTATAATACCAGAATGCAACAACCTCATATCCCCAGTCCAGTATGGTGATCACCTTCTGTGGCATAATGATAAACTTTGTCTGATATTTGACCTCAATTCTTGGGGAAGCAAACTCTGAACCTTTGGAACTTCCTGTGATACAAGTGTCTTTATTATTCATGGTGACCCTTGGACCATACCTGATAGTTTATTTGTTGATAAGTTGACAGGGAGGGCCTAACCACACTTGCAGCCTTAAGGTAGAGGTTGATCCCACTAGAAAGATCAACCATGGAGAAGGGAGGGGGAAGAGACAGAGCTCAACCAAATGGGCACTGATTGAATCAATCCTGCTTACATAAATGAGACCCCCATATAAACTTTGAACACTCAAAGCCATGATGAGCTTCCATGATATACATCGCTGCTGTGCCAAGTGACACATTCTGACTTCATGTGGAGAGGACAAAGAAGCTTACATCTGAGTCCCTCTCAGACCTTACCTTACGTGTCTCTTCTTTTGACTGTTTCTTATTTGTATCATTTTACTATAAGAAAACTATAATTGTAAGCACAACACTTTCAATGAGTTCTGTGAGTTATTATTGAACCTGAGTGGGTGGTAGTAACCCCTGAATTTTTAGCTGTTTCAGTGGTCAGAAGTGTGGGTAGCCTGGGCCCCAGGACTTGTGACTGGTGCCAGAAGAGAAATCTTATAGAGGATCGCCCTTAACATGTGAGGTCTGAACTAACACAGGTAGAGTAAGAATTGAATTGATTTAAATTTCTGATAACAATACAGTTGTGTCAGAACCTGTTGTAGAAGTTATAGAGGTTTTTAACAACCCACATACCTTCCCAAACCAATCTCCATATAGACACAATGTATTCCAGGCCTCCTGCCCACACTAGTGTCCCACTTCCTCTGTTTGCCTGTCCCTTTCTTCCAGGTTTGCATAGAGCAGACCTCCCAAGTTATAAATACATGCTGCAAATTTTCCACAGTAGGGCACTTGGATAACAGTTGTGGCTCACTGTGCCCTGCAATGCTTCCCGCCTTCCCAGTTACTGAAGACCAGCTCCGGCTTGAGCAAACCAGTGAAAATATCTGCTATTCTTAGGCCTACAACCACAACTTCTCCAATGGGGTGTGAGATCTAGCTTTGGTTGGCAAGGATGCCTTCCAAGATTGCCCATTCTTGGGTAGTCTCCCTAAATCCTAGAGCACATTTATATATTAGTCAGGCCATAATAATTATTTATATTAAACTTCCCCTATTTCAATCAATATGTTAATCTTAACTGGACCCAGAGTAGTATAGTAACATAACAAAATATCATGAAGTAGAGTTTTAAGTAAAGTTGGCTAATTCAATAATGCAAACACTTCAAAGAAGTTCCACTGTGTGAATTCAAAGGAAACATGGAATGAAGTAGGGAATTATAAATACTAAGACCTCAGGACAAGTTACAGAAATGAAGACTATGGAATTCTGTATATATTGTTTCATGCATATATTAACCAATGTTCCCCCTGTATTTTTCTAGCCATGTTATGTTGATAAATCATCCGGAAAAGGATTGAGAGAAATAAAGGATGTTTGTCTTCCCTTTTTAGGGTGAGGTTGAGCACATCTTTTCTTGTATGAAGATTAGTTTCTAAGGTTGGAAGACAATGTTATTGTTATTATTTTGGATTGGCTATTTTTAACTGTGGGTAGAAGTATGTGTTGGATTACTAGATAGTCTTACAAATTTCTCCAATCCCAGAATGCATCACCCTGTTCAATGTGACATTACTTCTTATCCCATCAAGAGATGGGAATCTTAAATCTGGGCTGGTCTAGTGACTTTGATTCATATAATGAAGTGGTTGTGTTGCTTCACCTCTTCTTAGACTAGGCCTTAAGAGGACCTCTGTTTCCACCCTGGGCTGCTGCCATGCAAAGAAGCTTGTATAAATGTCTGAAGGACTTGAGGTCACAAGGTGGACAACCCGTGCACCCCTGGTCAATAGCCAAACTAATAAATGAAGCCATCTGGTACCTTCCAGTTTAGTCCACCTTCAAGGTTCATTTAGAACCCTGTAAGCAGGGAATTCCTAGGGCCACATGTGCATGCACAAGACAAGACAAGATTGCACGAAGGAACAGGAAGGCCCCCACCCTTTGGGCTGGAGAGATTCTCATACAACCTATTGTATGGGAAAGCCCTGAAAGGGAGCGCTTGCACAGGTCAGTCAAACATTATAAACCATCAATAAGGAGGACCAGATCTGGGACATACCAGAAAAAGACATTAAAAAAGAAGGGGGGGGGGTGGAGGGGAGGCCTAAGTAAGCTCAAAGAGCTAAAGGAAAATATAGACAAAGAACTAAAATAAAAAGGAAAACAATAGATAAATACAAAAAGAATGACAACAGACAGATGAAATTATGAAAAGTACCCAAAGAAAGCTAAAAACCACAGTAACAGAAATTAAAAATCCACCAGAGGGGTTCAACAACATATTGGACCTGGCAGAAGAAAGAATCCAAGAACTGGATGATGAAACAATTGAATCATTCAGTCTGAGGAGCACAAAGTAAAAAGAATGAAGGAAAAGAGCCTAAGGAACCTGTGGGATACTAGCAAGTGTAACAATATATGCTTGTGGTAGTCCCAGAAGGAGAAGAAAGAGAAAAATGGGCAGAGGGAATATTCAAGGAAATAATGTCCGAAAACTTCCTAAATTTAATGAAAGACATGAAAATAAACTTCCAAGGCAGTCAACAAACTCCAAACAAGATAAACCCAAATAGACTCAGGCTGCAATATATTAGAATCAGAGGGCTGAATGCCAAAAATAAAGAAAGAAATCCGGAAGCCACAAGAAAGAATGTGTCACATACAAAGGAGTCTCAATAAGATTAAGTGCCACGTTGAGTGAAGCAAGCCAGACACAAAAGGACAAATACTGTATGATTGCTCTATTATGAACTAAATATATTATGTGAAATATGAATATAAATAGAATTGCATATACAAGATTGTTTTTCTTTGAAGCTGAACAAATGTAAGTTAATACTACAAAATGTTAATATCAGACAAAAAATTATACTAAGTGAAGGTGATCAGACACAGAGTACTGCATATTGCATGATTCCATTTATATGAAATATAAATATAAATCAATTTATAAAGATGAAATGAGATTAGTGGTTATGCAGATCTGAGGAAGCAATGCTAAGGTGTGGACTCTTTCATTTTGGAGTAATGAAATGTTCCAAAATTTTTGAGATGATGAATGTACAACACTATGGTTATGCTAATAGCCATTGATTATACACATTGAATCGAATAGCCAGAAACACCAGCTATGTACAATGGTGTTACAGAGATTGAGGTGAGCAATTTTCTTGTTTGTTTGTTTGTTTGTTTGTCAGTTTTTTGTTATTATTGAAATAATGAAATTGCTCTAATAATGATTGAAGTGATGACTGCACAGCTATGTAACTATACCAAATACCACTGATTGTTCACTTTGGATGAATTGTGTGCTTTATTAATATGTATCAATAAAATTGATTTGCTTTAAAAAAAGTTTAAGGGCCAATCTCTCATTAGAAACCATGGAGGTAAGAAGGCAGTGGGATGACACATTTAAAGTGCTGAAAGCGAAATATTGCCACCCAAGAATTCTATATCTAACAAAACTGCCTTTCAAAAATAAGGGAGATATTAAGAACTCCTAGAAAAACAAAAGCTGAGGGGGTTCATCATGACTAGACTGTCCCTACAAGAGATGATAAAGAGGGTTCTGCAGGCTGTCTGGACAGGTCAATAGACAATAGGTCAAAGCCAATTAAAGAAATTAAGATCTCCAATGAGGGTAATGACATGGATAAATATAAATGCCAGAGCTATTGTATTTTTGCTTTTTTTAACTCCTCTTTTTACCTCCTATGGGATTTAGAAGGCAAATGCATAAAATGTACTAATAATTCAGTGGTTTTGGACAAATATGCAATTTGTCACAAGAATTACATAAAAGTGGGGGAACAGAGGGGTAAAGGAACATAGTTTGTGTTACTATTGAAATTAAGTATGTATCAAAACAATCAAGGATATTATAGATATAGTATGTTAAATTTAAACCCTATGGTAACTACAAAGAAAACATCAGAAAATATGCAAGCTCATAGAGACAGAAATTAAAGTACAGGTTGCCTGGCATGGGAGGCAGGGTAAATAGGGAGTTAATGCATAATGAGATAACTAAAGAGACAATGACAATTAAATACAAAACTTGATCCTTAATGGGATCAAGCAAGGAAGGCTTAAAGGGACATATTTTGACATATGAAAAAAAAATTGGAATATAGACTGTAAGCTTTATGTCAATGTTAAATGTCTTGAACTTGATAACTGCACTCAAGGTGTTTCTTAGGAAATATGCTGGCAGCATAAAGGGTTAAAAGAGCCTGTGTATTCAACATACACTCAAGTGTTCAGAAAATGTATAAATAAGTAGGTAGATAGATAGATTGATCGATCGATTGATCAAGTGATATGGAAAATGTAGTAAAATGTTAAAATGGATGGATCTGGGTATCTGGTGGAGTAGGTGTATGTTGGCATTCTCTGTGTGGGGTTTATATTTTTTTTGTACCTGTCCTGAAAGTATGAACATATTTCAGAATAAAACGTTAAAAATAAGCTAACTGAAATTAAGTATGCATGTGTCCATGTGTGTGAATGTGTGTGTGCACTTAGGTAACAAAGAAATTGTCTGTACTATGTCAGATGATCTGTTATGGACTTAACCTCATCACCACCCCTTTGCTACAGTCTCCTCTGCATCACATTCCGGGAACATCCATTTCCTAAAGTCCCCTTCCTCATATATTACAGATTGCATTCTGGAAATGAGGGCTCTTGCTTGAGATTGAGCGTGCAAAAGATGTGGGAGAAGTCATTAGGCAGCAGCTGTGGTGGTGCGCAGCAGCATCGGCAGATAGTGCTGTGTGTTTATAGCAGTGTCTGGGAGAGCTCGAGGAAATCACCTGCTTTTTGTTGTATGTAATCTAGGAACTTTTTGGTTTTATGAATATCAGTAGCAGTTTCATCAATGCTTGATTTCGAGCCTTTCCAACAATTGTGTAAGCCCTTAATTCACTATATTAAAACCCATCACAATGGGTTCAGTTCAGTTCAGAAAGAACTGAACCCTGACAAAAATATGAAGTGATAGGAAAAAGCTTACACTATTTGATGGCTATTTCCGACTGAATTGAAAGTACTCTGTAAACTTCTTATATATAAATATATGTATGCATTTTATTTTACTAAAAGAGAATCATGCTATGAAAATTGGTATGCAAGTTCCTTTTTACTTTAATTTAACAACATCTATCAGGGACAGTGCATATATATCCATGATTTTATTTGAAAGGTGTATAGTATTTCATTTTATGGATATGCTATATTTTATTTCCTGTGGATGAGTATTTATTTCCTATTGCTTGGAATAACAGTGGTAATAATGAATAAATTTTTGAGCAAATATTTGTACCAAATGTTTTTTATTCTTTGTATATATATTAACTCCTTTAATCCTCATAAAACCCTTTAAGGTATACATTACTTTTAACCCAGTTTTAGACTTGGAAAGACTGAGGAACAGACAAGCAATTTATCTACAATTATAATGTTGGTGTATGTCAGAGCGAGAGTGGGAACCAAGCAGTCTAGATTTAAAGTGTACTTTCCTAATTACTATAATTTATTGTTTTGTGATAAATATATTTATACATATATACATTTAATCAATAAATATCCTTATTCTTTAGGAGAGATACTTAGAAGTTGGGTTTCTGGGTCATAGGTGTGTGCACTTAAAATATTAATAGACACTTGTCAATTTATATTGTGAAAAGATAGCAGTTTATATCTCTAATAGCATTATATGAGAATATTATTTTGTTCATAAATATACCATCATTATATTTTCCCAACTCTTTAAATAATAGGGAAATAGTGTCTTATGGCATTAATTTACACTGCTTTGATTAATCATGAAGGGGAATATATTTTAACCATTTTATTGAAATTCTATATTTTTCTTCTATAGCTTGCTTGTTCATAGACTTTGTGAAAAATGTGCTCCTTTAACACTTTTTTTTCCTAGGAACTGTTTGTAAATAATGATTATTGATTGCTCGAAGTAGTTTTGAAATTAATTAAAAGCATATTTAAAGATAGAAATATTTTAAGTTGATTATTCATCATCAATTCCATCTATTTTCCAAGTATTTATCTATTTATCTATTTACATTACCTCTGAGGTGTCTCCCCACTGCTCCTCTTACTTTTAATATGGGTTTAATTGTCTCTCCCAAAAAATCAAAATGTAACTTCAGCACCTCAGCATCTCAAATAAGTGACCTTATTTAGAAATAGGGTCACTGCAAACGTAATTAGTTAAGATCATAATGGAGTAAGGTTGGCACTTTACCCAATATGACCAAAGCCTTTCTAAGAAGTGGAGAACAGGCACAGAGATCCAGACACACAGAGAGAAGATAGCCACGTGAAAATGGGGGCAGGAATTAGAATTTGGTTGTCACTAGCCAAAGAAGACCAGTGGCCACCAGAAGCCAGAAAAGGCAGTGGAGAATTCCTTTCTTAGGGTCCCTGAACTGAGATGGCTCTACCAATACCTTGATTTATGACGTCTAGCTTCCAGAACCATGAGAAAGTAAAGTTATTTTGTTTTAAACCATCCAGTTTGTAGTAATATGTTACAGCAGCCTTAGGAAACTAATATGCCTCACTCCAAGCTCCGAATAGCATCCTATCATCTCTCTGCAGGTTTAACAGTAGCCATCTGTGTTTTTTCATTCTGATGAATAATTAGTTTAAAATTATTCTATAAACATATATTTTGTAGCCATTAAGTTTCATTTTAACACCTGGTACCACCTGTGGTGGTTTGAAGATATATGTACCCCAGAAAAACATGTTAAATCTAAGCCATTCTTATGGGTGTAAACCCATTGTAAGGAGGATCTTTTGATGACATTACTCCAGTTAAGGTGTGATCCACCTCTTGCAGGGTGGGACTTAATCTTATTACTCTAGTCCTTTATAAAAAGAGTAAATACGAAGAGAGAGAAAGAGAAAGCCACAGGAGCAAGAAGCTGAAATCAACAGAACCCAGAAGAGAAGGGAGAGACCAGCAGAGGCTGCCATGTGCCTTGGCAGAGGAGTCAATGATTTCAGGCAGCCTTGTGTTCTGAAAGCATTGCCTTGATGATGCCTGGATTTGGAAATTCTCACAGTCTCAAATTGTTAGCTAATAATTTCCCATTGTTTAAAATCAACCCAAACGCTGGTCTGATTGTTACTGTGAGGACATTTCATGGGCTTAAATCACCAGTAATTTTATTGTATTGATGGCTGATTATATCTACAATCAACTGAAGAGACTGCCTTCAACAATGAGAGGAGTCTCATATCATTCGTTGAAGGCTTTAAAAGGGGAAGTAATGATTTCAGCAGTCAGAACAGAGAATTTTCAACTCTACCTCAGCTAGCCAACTTCTCCTGGTAAATTCATGAAAAACCTTCATCAGGGAGACTTCAAGGAAGATGGAGGATTAGAGAGGCACAAAGCTCACTTTTCTCTCAGAAGAACAGCTAAAGGACAAGCAGAAACTGTCCAGAAAACTATTCTAGGGTTTAGGACACCAGGGGAAAGCTGGACAGCACCCAGAAGAGAGAGGGGAGAAGAAAAAGAGACTCAGCAGGGAAGATCCATGAGTAAAACTATAGCTTCAGCTGCTGGCACCCAACCCCCACCCTCAGAGCAGACACCATTGGGTCCTCTAGCCTCTGTTCAGCTAAAGACTTAGGGACTCAGGGGCCTACTTCCCCAGCAAAGGGGAGAGGTAGAGGTTTAGCCTATGGTTGATGTGGAATTTGGCCAGAGAATTTTGTCTACTGTGTTGCATGGGTTGTTCCATTCCAGGCCAGGTGGGGCCACCCCATTGTTTCCCCTGGGAGCCAGTAGTGAACTGAAGATAGCCTGCCTTCTCAAACACCCTCCCTACTGACTTGAAGAGGTGGTTGAAAACACAGAGGGGAGTGAAGAGGAAATTTATTTCCTCCTTGGGTATGAGAGAAGCTTCTGAGCAAGTTTGACTTGTGAGACTTGGCTCTGAATAGCCTACCCTGAGGGAGACTTCTCCTGGACACTGCTTCTCACCACCTACTTCCCTGGGGTTCCAATGAACACATTCCTCTTAGGGTTTGAGTGGAGAGGTCTGCCGAAGATCACCATCTCCTGGCAGACCATGAAAGTGCACACAAGGGGGAAAATTTAAATAAATGAAAGAGGCTTTTTTGGTGCTTTTACTGCTCCACCCCCCCCACACCCCCCGCCAAGGCCCTTGGAAACTTGTCTACACTGCATTACTCGGTCCATGGTCCTGCTTTGAGCAATTAAACAGGGGAAATCCTAAAGACCTAGAACAAATTGAACCAAGAATCAAAGAATAGAGGTCATACATAGTCATGCAACATTAAATTCCTAGGCTAGAGAGAGAAACTGAACACCAGATTAAACTCAGCACCATAATCAGATGCCTAGGCAAAAAATTACAAACCACACTAAGATAAAGTAAGATACAACTCAGGCAAAGGAACAAATCTGAGCTCCAGATAAGACAAGACAGACAAGATATGAAAAAACTAATCAATGATGTTCATATAAATCTCCTGAATAAAGTCAAGGAGTTGAAGTACATATGGCTAAAGAGATAAAAGCCATTAAGAAGACACTGGGTAAGCACAAAGAATATTTTGAAAACTTGACTAGAAAAATAACAGAGTTTTGGGGAATGAAAGACACAATAGGTGGGATTAAAAATACATTGAGGCATGCAACAGCAGATTTGAAATTGAACAAGAAAGAATCAGTGATGTAGAAGACAGAACAGGCGAAATTGAAAAGAAGGAAAAACACACAGAAAGAATGGAAAAAATTGAGCAGGGGCTCAGGAAGTTGAATGATAGCACAAAGTGCACTAACATATGTGTCATGGGAGTTCCAGAAGGAAAAGAGAAGGGAAAAGGGACAGAAAGAAAATAATTACTGAAAATATCTCAACTCTCATGAAAGACATAAATATATAAGTCCAAGAAGCACAGTGCAATCCAATCAGAATAAATATGAACAGACCTGTTCCAAGACACATACAATTCAGAATAGCCAATGCCAAAGATAAAGAGAAAATTCTGAAAGCAGCAAGGGAGAAGTGAATCATCACATAAAAGGGACTCCCAGTAAGACTTAGTGTGGATTTCTCATTTGAAACCATAAAGGCGAGGAGACAATGAAATGATACAATTAAGATACTAAATGAGAAAAACTGCCAGCCAAGAATTCTTTATCTGGCAAAACTGTCCTTCAAATATGAAGGTGTGTTTAAAATATTCACAGATAAACAAAAACTGAAAGAGTTTATAAACAAATATCCAGCTCTGCAGGAAACACTAAAGGGAGTTCTGCAGCCCAAATGGAAAAGACGAGAGAGGCTTGGAGGGGAATATAGAAATTAAGACTATCAGAAAGGGTAACCAAAAGGGTAAGAAGATAAAGTTAAGACATGACATAGGAAAGCCAAGGGCATTAAGGCATTGACTGTTAATGGATGAAACACCCCAATCCAAGATACAGGCTGACAGAATGGATAATAAACGTGAGCCATTCATAATCTGTCTTCAAAAGACTCCCTTTAGACACAAAGATAGAAATAGGCTGAAAGTCAAAGGCTGGAAAAAGATATTTCACACAAACAGTAACCAATAACAGAACTGGGAAGCTATACTAACATCAGACTAAACAGACTTTAAATGAAAAAAGTTATGAGATGCCAAAGGCCATTATATATTAATAAAAGGGACAATCCACCAAGAAAGAGGAAAAGTCATAAATCTCTCTGCACCTAACCAGGGTGCCCCAAAGTACATGAGCCAAACTCTAGCAAAACTGAAAGGAAAAATAGAAGTCTCTATAATAATAGTTGGAGACTTCAACACACCACTCTCATTAATAGATAGAAACCTAGACAAAGGATAAAAAAGGAAATAGAGAACTTGAACAATATATATGATAAATAAGCTAGACCTACAGATATATACAGACTGTTATACCCCAAATCAAGAGGATACACAGTCTTCCCAAGTGCTCATGGATATTTCTCTAGGATAAACCACATGTTGGGTCACAAAACAGGTTCCAAGAAATTTTAAAAGGTTGAATTTATAAAAAGCACCTTCTCTGATCATAATGGAATGAAGCTGGAAATCAATAGGCAAGAAAGGGGGAAATTTGCAAATATATGGAGGCTTAACAACACACTGCTAAACAATCAGTAGGTCAAAGAAGAAATTGCAGGAGAAATTATTAATAGCGAATATCTCAAGACAATTGTAAATGAGAAAAATCTTATCAAAATTTATGGAATACAGCAAAGGCAGTGTTGAGAGGGAAGTTTATAGACCTAAATGTCTTTATTTAAAAAGAAGAAAATCAAAGACCTAACTGAACACCTGGAGGAGCACCTGGGGAACAGCGAACCAATCCTAAAGCAAGCAGAGAGAGACAAATAACAAAGATTAGACCAGAAATAAATGAAATCGAGAACAAAAAACAATAGAGAAAATCAATAAAACCAAAAGCTGATTCTTTGAGAAGATCAATAAAATTAAAAAACCCATTGCTAGACTAATGAAGAAAAAAATAGAGAAAAATCAAATAAATAAAATCTGGAATGAAAGAGGAAGCATTATGTCTGACCCCACAGAAATAAAAAGGATCATAAGAGAATATTATGAAAAACTGTACACCAATAAATTAGACAACCTAGATGAAGTAGACAAATTCCTAGATATTGACAAATATCCTAAATTGACTTTACAAGAAATACAAGAACACAACAAACAAATCACAAGTAAGAGATAATGATTGCCACATAATTAGTTTACACTGCAAAAATATGGTTATGTGGTATCTAAATGATGGAAAAGACAATATTTATATAACAAGTTCTGTGTTCTTGAGACTATGCTAGGTATTTTACATAACACATTTAATACGACTATGATTGGCTTAATGAATGACTTCATCATTGAAACATATATATATTTCCAAATAGAATATAGGTCTGACTAATTTGCCAAAACAGAGATAAGGAGCTTTTAGGGCTCAATACACAGAATTCAGAATTTTCCCACCATTAGATTATATTTTCTTAAATAAAAACAAGGTATCTTTAAAACCTTTAAAATGTATTTGAGTGCATGATGGTGAAATTTAATAATAATAATAAAAAAAGGTTGACTCATTTTTTAAAAATTTTCCATGAATGGATTTTTTAAAAAATTCACTTGGATGAAATGGAACAGCTAATTTTGGCAGCAAATGGACACAACTTTAGGTTGAATGGAATGGAGAGCACTGTAAAGAGTTTGGAAGAGAACCAAGAATAGCTTTACTATGGCCCATAAACACCCAAAAGGAAGACAGTGTCTCGGTATTTATGGCAAAACTACATTTTGACACGAACTTGCTTGTTCCATAATGACCTTGCCCACGAGAAATTACCAGTATAATAAGACCAAACCACACAGTCTCCCTTAAAAAATGTAAGCAAGCCATTTTATATCATGATATAATATGCAGAACTGTGTGGGAGAGAGTGTGGTCTACAATGTGAACTATGGTCCATGCTTAGTGGCAAAGCCCCAGGATGTGTATATCCATTGCAGGTGATGTGCCACACTAATGAAGGATGTTTATGTGGGAGGTTGAGGGAAGAGTGGGAGGTGGGGCACATGGGAATCCCTATAATTTTTGTGTAACTTTTATGTAATCTAAGTATCTTTTAAAAAATAAAAAAAAAATTATTAAAAAAAAAGAACAACTGAAAAAAAAAGTAAGCAGGAAAAAGAAAATGGAATGTTTATTAATAAAAAAAGAGACACAATATATTTAGTTGACTCCCTCACTTTCATATATTATCCACATATTTTACTAATCTATTTTTAACTAATTTTTATTCATTTTTTGTCCACATTTGTATTCAACTCTGAGAAAAGTTGATTATGTGAACCTCTTATCTAAAAAGCTCTGTTATCTGAATTCGGTCATGTTTTTCTATATACATCTTTTACATTAAGAACTCTCCATCCTTATCTGAAACCCTAATTATCCAAATTAAGTCTCTGACCTATTTTCCATTTTGCTAATTGAGGTATAACTACATCAGAATTCCTATTTTCTGATTTATGAGAGTAAGAGGTAAAAAAGTTTCCTGTGTAGCTAGACCAAAAAATAATTATGATTACTTATCAGTATTAAATGACTTTTGTGGCTGTGTTTCAAGTATTTTCAAAAGTTAAGGGAATTTGTTTTAAAATAATAATCAATTTTACCCAGAAACCAGTTTTAATGTAAAATGTAATAAGTGGACATGCAGAAAAAATCAGTCACAGAAACTGTTATTAATTCCTTTGGAGAAATGTGAGGGAAAGACTCGCCAGAACTCTAGGCCCTTTCAGTCTCACTGTTGGCATCCAGGACTTCCATGGAAGGGGAAGGCAGGAGTCTTCAGGGGTACATCAAAAGTAAATTAAAGGAACAGGGGCAATAATGAGGCCTTCAAACACTAATTCCCTGTAGAGTGATGCAATGGCAGGAAAACTGTTTTAGGCTCCATCTTTTCTAGTCTTCTCATTTCCCTTGTTTCTTACATTGAATTTAAACTTTAAAAATATTTATCGATAATAGGGAGTACTGGAAGTTACAAATTTTCATTATTCATAATGTTTAAGGACTATAAAGAAAATATAATATATAGTTAAATTATAAATAAGTTCAGATTTGTATGTGTTAGCAATTTTTTTCCTGTTTTATTTATATTATATTATTTCATATTATATTTATTCATTCTAGTACATGAAAATACACTGACCAAAATAAAGCGAAAAATCTGAATGCCAATTAGATGGTTTTATATAGGACAAGGTATTCCTTTGGGCAGAACCATTATTTTTTTATTTGTATTAAATGATATGGCATCCATTATTTTTGACTTATTGAATTTACAGGAGTATATAAGAGAAGCAAAGGCAGGGTTTGTTAATTATGAAAAATTTATCCACAAGTCAAATGATAAATCATATGTATAGTAAGAATAGGGTGCTTGCCTACATAGTGTGACATAAGAAAGACTGTTGCCTGAAAATGAGTTTCCTCTTACTGATACTGTGAAATTTAAAATTTCTTTTAATATGTGGGAAACATTTTATTGCTTGGTTAATTAGCATTAAGATTCAAATATTATTAGTAACTCACATCAAGGCCCTTTCCAAGATGGTTTTTAGGACAAAGTTAGGCAATAAAACAGCATGAACATCCTGATCCACATTTACTCAGCAAATTTAGTACAACTTAATATTATTACCTCTTCAAAGAGCATACCACAATAACAGAGATTGGGCTTAGACATTATATATCAAATGAAACAAAACAATAAAGAAGCATTTGAATAATTTAAAGTAAAAATCTACATACTTTAACCTACACCAGTGTCCATTAACTGAGCTTCAACAATCCCCGCCTTCCCATATCTGCCCCAAGTAAACTTGTCCCAAAGTTCCACTTTCATTCCCTTAGTCATGCAAGTATTTACTTGAAACTTTAACTGGGCATTATAAATATTTCTTGTGTTTATAACTTTCCAAGTGATGTATTATATCTTTTCATATTGAGAGATGAGAATGTTATGTTTGTCTAGGACAAATGGTTAACGGCAGTGATGTAAATGGTAGCCATTTCTTCTGACACGTCAGTATTTATTCTCACCAAATAATATACTCTTTTCCTTCTGTTTGAATATTTGGGTGGGGAAAGAATACATAAATGAAATTTAGGTAGTGGTTCTCAATCCTATTTTCATTTTAAAATCTAAAATATACGTATTTAAAAATGCAGAATTTGGGCATTTTCCTGTGAATCACATACCTTGATAGAGGAAGCATAAAGGATTAGCAGTGGCGATTTCTTAAAATGTCTGCAATATCCAGAGTCTCTTAAAGTCATTTCAAAATTGAGAGGTTATAATGGTTTTTCCAAAACTTTGCTCCTTCCTGTGATTTTGTAAGCAAACAATTCCCAGGATTAAGTGCAGATCCACTTGAAGTACTTAGTGTGGTTTCTGTTTTTCTGATTGAACCCTGACTGACACAGAAATTTAATAAAAAAAATGTTCTGATTAAATGACTATTGGTAATGTGTTACAAATCCCATTGTAGTCTTCAATATCAGCCTGTAAAAGTCCCACCTATTATTTAGGAGGATATTTTACCTCCAATGCATTTCCAATTTCCCAATCCAAATTAGGCTCCTTTTCCCCTCAACTGCATAGGACCCTTTCCCTCTACTTCCAACAGAGTATTTTCCCAAATGAACACTGTATTAAAGTTATGTAAATTTGACAAGTCTTACTAAATTGTATATCCTTGGAAGGCAGGTATTGAGTTTTCTTTGTTCTTATTTCTTATTTTTTACGAATAATGCTTCCTACTACCTTTCCTACAGAAAGAAACTCCATGAACGTTTTTCTGGAATTTAATAAAATTGAACATAAAATATGACCTTCATAAAAAAAATAGAGCAAAATAAAATATCTCATTCATTAATTTAGATACTATTAAGGGCACCAAATATCTTTTTAAATAAGAAGATATAAAACAACCCATTCTAGTGCCTTTATAAAAATATTATTAGCATCAAGAAAGCTTCTTATATGGGAAAATAAGCCTGAAATCTGGACATTCTATTTTTTTATGTATTGTATGTGCATAACCTTTGTGGATTTCTCTGTTTATTTTTCTTTTTCACCTGTAAGAGCTCTTCATTAAATGCAGATAAAAGCCTTTCTCTGTCATATGGTTTGCAAAGTTTTCAGTGTTTATACTTTTTTTTCTTTTCTGTGATATTTTTGCCACATATACATTTTTGCCTATAAAGTAGTTAAATTTCTCAATATTTTTCTTTATACAATCTTACTTTCATGTCATATTTAGAAAAAACTTAAAAGATGTTTTTTAATCATCCTTGTTCACTTCTAGATTCTTCCAGTACTGTCCCAGCTGAGTGTCCTGAGATAATCAGTGTTATGGCGTGGTGTGCATGCTTTCATACTTTAACAATGCACATAATTGTTTTCAATGTTTGTTGTACACATTGTTGGTGAGTTTCAGATGATAAATTCAGAGACATATCTAATTACATTTCATGTTTACACAGTATAGTATTCATTGAATAGTTTTATGGTTGTGCAATAATTTAATGGATTCACTCATTAGGTCTTCACTGATGGATATTTAGATCTTTTTAAATTCTTTTTTTAATTTTAATGAATATGTTAACAAAATCATCTTTTCATTTATGTAGGATAGAGTTTTAATATATTTTTAGGTAGTAGAGTAATAGATTACGGACATTTTAAATTTTAATTGATACCTAAATAACTTTCTAAAAATACAGTGTTTCATTTTGAATAGTAATTGCCCTAACCACTAATCCAGTATACTTTGGCATATTCCTCATGGAATGTATGTCTATATTTTTGATAAATTTTAATTTGGTTTACTTATATTTTTCTAATAGATTACTGGAACTCTTTGTGTATTTAGTATGTTATCTGATTTCACCATGCTACATATATCAAAAATATTGAATGAAAGTCTCATATTTTTCTTTACACTTTGTTTCCTATTAAAATGTTTTAAATTTTAATGAGTCACAGGTAACCACCTTCTTCTTAACAGTTTCTGCTTTTCTTCACTTTTTAAAGAAAGCTACTATAACGTACATGTTAAAATATTATTTTTTACTGATATCTTAATATAATTTTTAAAAGTTGAAATATCTGGTCAATCTTAATTTTATTTTCCATAAGGCTAACGTAGTCCATTGTCCCAAAATATTAATTGCATAATCTGTTTTCTCCAACAATCTGGACTATCACTTTTCTAATGTGATAAATTAACATATTCAGTTGAATGTATTATTAATTTACAAAATTTTCTGTTGATTCTTCAATATTTTTCTTATTTAATTTCAAATATTTTAAGTTACAGTCGCTTTATAATATAATTGTTGGTGGTATATTTACTGTTTATAATAATTAGATCCATCAACAGCATCATTTTATATTTCCTCTTTTACTTTCCTGCCTGGAGGGATGGGGAAAGAAAGGGCTGGTGGAGAATCAAATCCTTGAATATCCTCCTGTTTCTATAAATTATCAAAGAAATATGGATGAGCTTTATCCTACTCATCCTTTCAGTCAACTTCCCCCAAATTACAAGATATTATAAATATTAAAAATAATTTTGCCCATTCACTGAATACCTAAAATTATTATTATTGTCCACCAGGGTTTGGGTAGGGACATCATATTGTATTCTAGAATGTTCTTTTCCTCTCTGGTTTCCACTTTTACAAGTTAATGGTTTTAGGTTGGGCCTTTTCTTTATTTGGGGGTGACTCTGGTAGATTAAATAATATAATCCCTCAAAAGACATACTATTAATCTTAGTCCAGGGTCTTGTCTATGAGTGTGAACCCATTTGTAAATAGGCTCTTTTGAAGATATATTATCACTTAAAGTGTGGACACATTTGTGAATATGATTTTGTAAGATACTATTTAGATATGGCCAAACTGAATCAAGATGGCCTTTAAACCATATTACTGGAGTCGTTTTTAAGCAACCCACACAGTCAGTCACAGAAAACCACACACATGGAAACCAAGGATATTGTGATGTGATGGAGGACAGCCATCACCAGAACGCTACTAACCTTGGGAGAAAGCATAAACTTGCCAATGCCTTGATTTGGGACTTTGGGCCACTCAAAGCATAGACAAATAAATTCTTCTTGTTTAAGCCAAACCAGCTCTGGAAAACTAAGATATCTTTGCATACATTTATTCATTATTTTTAATATTACATTTAGCCATTCTCAATGAAATGATTTTAGGAGTGAAATGTCATTTTTAAATTTGGGATCCAGAATATGGAGAACAGATTGGAGATAAGAGTTAATGTTACAACAGTGGCCAGGAATCCAGCTTGGAGAATGTAATCCAGGGTAAAGGCAGTGTTGGCCTGAAGCAGGGCAGTGCCCATGGAAGAACTAAGCTGGTGAATGGTGCTTTCTAAAAATCCTGGGATATAGTGATATTAAGACCATCTTCAGAATATTTCCACTATATTAGGAAGATTTGCCCATTGTCCTGGTGTGGATTTTGTTAGTATCTGTTTAATTTTGTTTGTAATCTCTTCTGTGGACATAAGGTAAGATACTAGGATGGATGATGACAATCCTCTTCGCAAGGTAGGGAGAAATAAAAGCCTGAGCCATAATGGTAATTGGGTTTGTTAAAATGCAATAAGCTTACTGTAAATGAATGCTGGTAATGCTCATGTTCGTTTATGTAACATAAGTAAGCTAATAACCCACATTTTTACAATGCCTTCCTAAACCAGTAGTTAGTGAACATGCATGACTGACAAACTAATTTCTTAAATTCAAACTGTTAAATTAATTTAGAAAATATGAAAAGAGGCCTAAATTTATGCTATTGCTACAAAACGGAAATCAGGCACAGTGCCTCAAAATTCAGAGTCTTAATATTATGAGGTTTAAGCAAGATCTACTTAATAGTAAGGAAGATTATTTTGGAATATCTTGGAATCATTATTTTTCAGTCTTCCTATTTCCAGAAGTAGTTTGAATTTCTGATAATATTTAGCTAGGCATACACTTAGTTCTTCCTTTTGTATTTATTAGGATGATGATCCCTCTTCTTCAGTCACTGCTGAAAACTGCAAAATTCCTATGCAGCCATCCATTATAGTCTGCACAGCGCAGGATTTGCCTACCATCTTTAAAAGTCATTAACTACTGTCAAGAAGGAAGGAAGGTTCTAGGTTTGCAATCAAACTGATACCAATAGACTAAAATCTCAGCCTCATCTAATCCAGGTACATGGGGGCTGGGTGCATTTGTGGGTAAGTATTCATATACTAGAAAATTGTCTCACTACACACGCACACACATATGCACACATAACATAAAATATACATATTTCTTTTGGTATAAAAGAAAGGATAAAAGTAAGGATAATAAAAAGTGATATTAAAGATATGAAAATTTTGCTTAATATTTAAATTGGGTGTACTTCTGTACATTTTCTTAGGTATCTAATACTTTGTAGGCTTTTATTTATAATTTGGCTACTCAAATTATGATATTAGATTAAAGTTATTGAAGCAGTGGCAGTTTGCATTATTGGAAACATGAAAGCATAATGAACTGATTATGCCTAAAACAGATTTGCATACTGTCTCAAAATTGTCAGAAACAACAAACTCATTCAGAAGATTAATTCCAATATTTGTAGGGTTTTTTTAGTTGTCAAGGATTTATATTTTCTTAAAACTAAGAAACGATTTTCTCCCTTCATTTTCTTAAAAGACATGTCTACATGAAAGTAAGTTCTCAAAAAAACATTAAATACATTTTACAATTCTTTCATAGTTTAAATTGCATGCACATCTGAAAAAAATTTGTGTTGTAAAAATATATCTTGCAACATAGTAAGAAGTATGTTAGTATTTGTCTTAGTTTGCCAGGATGCTGTGAGAAACACCACACAATGGATTGGTTTAAACAATAAGAATTATTGGCTCATGCTTTTAGCGGACCAAAGTCCCATTCAAGGCAAGGGTATAGCATACTTTCTCCCAGAATTGGTGGCATTCTGGTGATGGCAGTCCTCTGTTGCACAGCTATGTCTTTAGTTTCCTCCTGTGAGATTTTCTTTGAATGACTGTGTGGGAATTCCTTCTGATTATAAAGGACTCCAGTAACAAGGATTAAGGCCCACCCTGATTCAGTCTGGCCACATCTAAATGGAATCTTAGAAGATCTTATTCATAAATGAGTCCACACCTTAACTGATAATATATCTTCAAAGTGTCATATTGACAAATGGGTTCACACCCAGGAAGAGAAATGCAAAGTAAGATTAAGAACATGTCTTTTGAGGGAGTACATAATTCAATGTACCATAGTATTGTTAAGCATAGCACCGATATCATTAATAGTTTTACATAAAATACTTGGAGAATGTAGTTTAATAGTGAAAATTAACCAAAGCTAAACAATTAAAAAGCAATGACTTCACAATAAAATTTTCCAAATGTTTGATTTCTTAGTTGTCCAAGAGCTTCATTAATATTAAATTACTTAAACATTATTTATGTTTTGAAATAGAGATAATAGTCAAAAATTGAGAGTCAGTGTATCATAGTGAAGATGGACTTTTTATACCAATTAGGCTTCATTCATTTCTTCAGACTTTTTAGATCAATCTGTCATTGAATTGGACAAACTAAAGCATTTTAAGCATCCATTTCCTTGGTTTTAATCAGTGTAGTACTAGCCATGAGTTAGGTTCATAGCAGAAATTAAATGAAATAAAATGTATGAAGTATATGAAAATAAATAAAACCTATTAGTAGGAGTTACTGATTTTTTCCTTCAAATGAAACTAAGGACACCGATGGCTCTTACAGTTTAATTTTTACATGTGAAATAATATATCAAGAATTCTTAGGATGGAAATAAAATTGAACTAATTATTATAAAGCAATTGATTCAACTATCAATACCAAAGCAGGGCATTACTACTAATGATAAGGTATATGCTTTTATCAATATTTTATTCTCTTTCCTGCACCCAGAATTTTCAGTAGAAAATAATTCCATCATAAAGATTTAAAGCATAAAATGTCTGAGAAAAAGGTAACTCTGTGCCCACTCTCAAATATCTTACTATTAACTCTGGTAAGGCTAAGTTCTCACTCTATAAAAATTCTTAGAATAGCTTTTCTCCCTCTATCAGTTGCTTTTAAATATATCACATTTTTTGCTCTAATAAAAAGGCAATTGTCACTTTCTGAGACAGAAAAGATTTAGACTTCAAAATTAATAAACCTTGCACTCTATACTTTTAGCTGTTCTTTTGCTGCAGATTGGCAAACATTTTAATAGTGACGTTAAGCTGAGGCCCATGCTTATGATATGTTAGCAGCACCTCATGGAAATGTGAACAAGGGGGTTATTTAAAGTTCAAATGCAGGCCAGGCTCCCCTTCCCCCTGCCACTCACCATTGCACAACCCCAGAATAAAAGTAAGCAAAAAAAGAGAAGTTCTTTTCCTACTTTGGAGGGAAAAAAAGAAATTCAGTACATGTGAAATAGGAACTAAAATATGTGTAACAATTATTTGAAAGATTGAGTGCAACATTTCAGGGAATATGAAAGCTATAATAAATTCAAATTGACTCAAATATAATTATGTCAATTATAGTTCATGAAAGCCCCTGCTTCAATTCCATGTTCAGTGGCTTTATTGTTTGTAATATGCCAGTCTATGCTTTGTCTCTATTATGCAAATGGAAATTCTCTTCAGAATCTCATAATGCTTAAAGCAAGTTCACTCAAGATACATTCCTTTAGCTATAATCTAATGGGCACAGATAACCTTAAAACATGGCTGATTAATAAGTAATACATTTTTATTTGCTTTATATTTGGTAATCATAATACTTATGATTCAGCCTGAAATTATAATTTTGTCTTATTACTATGAGTTGAGTCACCAGGTATAGGTGCTATTATTTCACTGATAAACAGGTCAGTAAATTACATGCTGTAAGAAAGAGTAGTCCTTTTGTAAAACTTATTACTTTGGTGTTAATTTTATTTTTTAGTCCATATGAAAGTAAAATATATTAATAATTATTGCACATATAAAGTTTTTATGGCTCCTACTTATATTTCATGGTGATGCTATTTCTTTTTTTGAGATTTCAAATCATCTTATCTACTAAATCAACATTTCAAGGCCAAATTATTAATGAAAGAATGTGCTTAAGATACAAAGTGAGAAGTTTAACATATTATAATATCACCAGATCCATTATTTGCCAAACCAGGAATGCTTATTTTTTTGTTTGTTTCTGTCTTGTACTAAATGGGTTTGATATGAAAAGGCTTATTAGATAACACTGAAAGACAATTAGCCATAAGAATATTTTAGGAACTTGGTTTTAAACATGCCATAGCGAATTAGGCTCAATTCATCACAGATCATAGATCCCATAACTAGTTTCACATTGAGGAAACAGAAAAAAAATTGAATCTCATGTTCATGATTTTCAGTTGTGTAACACTGAGCAATTTATCAAAATTTGAGACTCACTACATGCTAATATTTACCTCTGAATGTTAAACGAAATATTGTATATCTGGTACTAGCCAAAATAGTCAAACATATTATGTATTTTACAATGACTAGTTTCTTTTCACTTCATACAAGAGAATATGTTGATAGTTTTAGCTATGTTTTCCTAAAAGCAGGGAAAATGGGAGTTTCATACAAATAAAAATCTCGATATTTTACGTCCTTTGTTGTTCTCTGTTAATGACGACCCATCTCATGCTTAGCAATGATAAGTTAAGTTTTGGACTGTAAGTCCTAAATGAAGCATTTTCAGTGCTGAGGTTATAGGATTTTAAGTCATTTATTTTATTGGACTATAGCTACATCTTCCCATAGAGAAAAACTTCTAAAGTAGTGCTGTATATGAGAAAGTTGGGGGAGTGGTCTGGAGAGCATTCAGTTTAGCTTATTGCATAACTTTAATTCTTTCCATTTGTTCTGTGTACCCTAAAACCTACAACTAGCACATCAGAGGCAATGGAAAATGCTGCTGGTGCACTTTGAAAGTTGCTTGAGAAAGCTTAGATGTTCTTTTCTCTGCTATCATTTATTTTTAGTCAGCCATTAATAGAAAATTTTAAAAAGCATGTTTTTAAGCTCTGCCCCTAAATTCTATCACCATCCATGTCATTACATTTGTATTCATGCCTCTTATTGGCAGATGGAATTAAACACAGGGAAAGGGAAGCACAGTTCATTTCAAAATTATATGCCATGGTATTAATCTATAGTGCTTTTACATTTTTGAAAAAAGACATTAGTGAAAATGGCAGCAAAGAAATGGGTTTTCACCATTAGAATGCAACCTTATACGCAATTAGCTAATAGTATTTCTCAATATCAATTACATTAGGTTTATCCCATAAGTCATTTGCATACATATATTTGGGTAAAACATGTTTTAAAGCTTCCAATCTAGAAAGTTATTTAAAAGTCTCCACACATACGTCACATACTTATGACATCCCATAATTTACAAAACCCAAACTTTGAAACAGAAGGCTGGGATCAGCATGCTAAAGCTGATGAGCCTCACCTTGTGCACCTTGACCTTCTGAACCTAAACTGACAGTCTATTGTAAGTCTTCAGGTTAGCTGCAGCCCACAACATGACGTGTGAGCATTAGCTTCAGTGACAGGCTGCTCCAACTTGGCTGTCATTTGGACCATTCTCTGTAGAAACTGTCAATATAATTCATCCTAAAGGCTTTCCAAGAGGGCCTAATGCTTTTTCTTTCTTCACTTGTACAGTGCTGAATTTAGGACAGGTTATTTTACTTTGATGGCCTGAACTATGATCTAATAAGGGACAGCTGTGGCAGCTTAATCCCAAGTCTATTTATTGTCAATTAGAATGAACACTAAATAAACTCCCTTCCTTCTAAACTTGACTCATTCTTGAACAGTAAACAAAATGACACTTAGAAGAGGAAATGTGTAGAACCGGAATAAAGTCAATGGAATGTAAATACTATGAAAGAGGACTCCTCAAACAAAATTAGAAGAATGAGCAGTGTTAATGAGGTTTTGATGCCAAATAATTGCTATTGAAATTTTGAATTGGGGAAGATATTGTGGGATAACACAAAGGAATATCAAGCTGCCAAATATAATATACCATGCTATTAAAATTAAGCTAAAATTAAATGCTTTTTATGTGAATAAAAAAGTCTATTCAAATATGGAAGATAAAATTCCATAGCGCAGTGTAATACAAACTATTTTTTGTCTGTTTTTCGTAATAGAGAACATTTTATAAGAAGACCTAGGACATCAGTATGCAAATCCATCTATATCTGCTAAACAAAAGTTTTTTGAAATAATATTTACTTTCCCCATGTGGGATACACTCTAGTTTGTAGTCTGTTCTATTCTCTCATTAAAAAAAGGCTAATCACCACCCACTAAACTGATTTTGCTACCTCCTCAAAGGTCAGAACCCACAGTTTGAAAAATGATATCCCAGACCCAAGGAGTGAAATACAAAAAGGAAATTTCCAAACAAAATTTTAAGCACTTTGAAATATTAATAATCAGAAGGGATTTAACAGCCTAAAAGAAGAGACAAGTACATTATCAATTTATGCAAAAGTAATTTGCTATAACATTGTTTATTGCTTTATTACTTGTGAAGGTCATGATAGAAAACATAGAAAAGAAGAAAATGTCAAAGTGTGTGACTTATTCTTCAGCACAGTCATGCATTGTTTTCTAAGCATTTCTCACTCAAGTTAATAACATATGAACAGACAATTTCAATATTGGCAACCCTCATATTTTGAAATAATAATAGTTATGATAATTGACAATATATGAAGACAAAATGCA
>JAQZBX010000129.1:25237-143287 GCA_029593785.1 Cabassous unicinctus
TTTTTTTTTTTTTTTTTTTTCTTTTTAATATTTTATTTTTAAAGAAGCTTTAGATTACATAAATATTACATGAACTATAGAGGATACCCATATGCCCAACCTCCACCCCTCCACACACTTTCTCCCATTAACAACATCTTTCATTAGGGTGTTATATTTGTTACAATTGATGAAAACATATTGAAGCATCCAGCTTTCCTTTTTGAAGGACCAAATTAGTCAATGAGTGCTGTCAGTTTGTAGGCAGAATAACGTGCTGTGGAGATAAATTTAGCTGCTTCTCTGGCAGAGAATTAAGCCAAAGTTGGACTGGCTGTCCCAAGAGGCCTTTTGCCTAGAAGTAAAAAGAGACCATGGAAGTTTATCTCTCTGAAACTTCCTGCAGAGTACAGACCATCATCCACAATTTGATAAGGCTGAGGGCTAGAATGCATTTGTAGTTGCCTAAGTCCAAAGGATCCTGATTGCCCTTACTAGTTAGCCAGGTCTTAAACTCTGAACCCCCTATATTCACATGCATGTAAGTGATTTTATATCAGTTCCTTTGCCTTCTTTTTACCTATGGTTTAAAATTAAATATGGTGCAAAATAAGGAGAGCATGACTACAAAGTGAAAGGAAAATATGTTTTGTTTATTTTTAAACTGGAATCTTAGTCTAATCAGGGTGATTTCCCCAATTTATAGACCCCCACCAAAAAATGAGTCTTTAGTGTCTCAATCACATGCTGTCTTACTTTGCCAGGGCTACTATGACACATACAACAGACTTGTTGGCTTAAACAATGGCAATTTGTTGGCTCACAGTTTGGAGGCTAGAAGTCCAAAATCAGGGTATCAACAAGCCATGTCTTCTCCAAAGTCTATGTCATTCTAGTGATGGCTTGCTGTCAATCAATCTCTGCCTCTGTCACATGGATATCTGTCTTTTTTTGTGTCCTCCAGTGGTTTCTACTTCCATGCTTAAATTTCCTTTGCTTATAAGGCTCCCAGTCAAGTAAAATTAAGGCCCATTCTGATTCAATTTAACTTCATCTTAACAGAATCTTTGAAAATCCTATTTACAAATTACTTCACATCTTCAAGATCAGGGATTAGGATTTGAACAGGTCTCTATGGAAGACATGATTTAGTCTCCAACATCTGCCAAAATGAAAATGTCTTTCAAGAAGACAATATATTTTATAATGTTCCTTTCTGTATTGAAGGGGACCTTACATTTTAGAAGCAAAGGTATAGGCAGATATTCCCATTTGCCATGAGTAAACTGTCTTTTGCATGCCATCAAAAGGCAACTAAAAAGAAGAGTGGATAAAGAGCCTAGTGTTTATTTTGCTAGCAAAAAAGACCCTATTCCCAATTAACATAATGACTGCAATGATTCTTGGAATGAAGAAAGGAATTACAAATTTTAGACAGAAATTATGTCAACAGATGGAATTCACAGTACTGTAAAAGATTGGTTAGTTAACCTGACTACAACAAATAACCAATCAGACTTGTACACCCTGTACAGTCTCACCCTGAGACTCTCTGAGCATTAAATTCTCTTTACACAGAGAAGGGAAAATGTTGGTAAAATTTAGCAAGATATTATCTAACCTTCCATATTTTCTTTGGGTTCTTATAATTCCTTCTTTAAAGCTCAAGGTTTATTTTTGGATCTTAGTCTAAGTGATAAGGATTTTGGTCCTTCACAATTCCTAAAATTTCAACCAAAGTGAAATTATGGGGGTTGAGGAATACCTCATGAAACTATTACCTTTTTCTAACCTGGTATCAATAATGGAAACCAAAACATAAATTTAAGGCTTTAAATTATGAAGGAGGGCAATGAGTCAAACTAGATATTTTATTCTTAGTGATAAGTATTAAGCAGAAGTAATCCAAAACACTTACTATTGTGATATGTTAGGGGTACTAAAAAATAAAGACTAAACTCTCATACACAAACACACACACACACACACACACACAGAACTTGTGGTAAAATAAGAAGCTGGAACCTATTTTCAAGCTGTGAATTACCCTCTATTTCTGCAAGTGTGGTTTCTTCCTTTCTTTTAAAAAAATCTAAGATGAAAATAATCATCACTTCAGGTGTCAGGAAAAAATCTTTACTATCAAAACCATGGTTCACTAATATTTCAACAATAAAAGAATAGTTAAGTATTACATTATATCCACTTAATGGAATCTTATGTAATAATTAAATACACTGCTTATGAAGTATTTAAATGAGATTCTAAATACATATATAAAGTTAAATGGAAAAAAAAAATTTCCTAAGCATTGTAAAAGAATGTATTCCAGATAAAAATAAATCAACCTGCTAAAAGTGAATCCTTCTCTGTGGTAATATAATGGGAGATTCCATTTGTTTAACTATATTTAAAACATTTTATTTCCAAGTGTTTTGCAATATATAGACATATATAAGAATATATAAGAATATAAGATGACTTTTTAATAAAGGTAATACACATTTAAATTTTAAAGTTCCCAAAACTGTTTTATGTAAGGCATGTATGAAATTCTATTTTTCCACAAAATACAAAACTAATAAAGAGGGAGCTAAAGAATATTCCAACCTCACCAATAGTCAAAAAAATGTGAATTAAATCGGCTTCATGATATCATCTAATATCAGGTAGGTTATTAAGTCTAATAATTCCAAGTTTTGGTTGGAGATGGAAGGATACCAAAACTCATACATTGCCCATGCAAATATAATGTGCTAAAGCCATTTTGGAGGGAAATTTGGCAATATTTGAGAGGGTTGAAGATTCAGCCATTCCATTTCTAGGACTGTACACTAAGAGAACAATCCAATATATGTAGAAAGAAAAATATATGTGCTTTCTCTGCAGTATTATTTTCAATAATGAAAATTTGGAAATTCCATGCTGTAACTCATTGGGGAAATTAATACATACATTGTCAAAATTCACACCAAGAAAAACTTATGAATTAGTTAAAATGAGTGAAATTGATCTATTTGTATCTAAAAGAATTAATGGTGAAAACAATATTATTTCAAAATCAAGTCTCAAGAAGGTAATGATATTATGATAACATCTATTTAAAACAAAACAAAAAATAGACATATTTTTACAGATACCAACAATTAGCATGAGCAAAGATAAAAATCAACTGAAGAATAATGACTACATTTGGAAAGGAGGGAAAGGAGTGGAAGAGAATGAACTTGTAAAAAAATGATTGCATAAAACTCTGAAGTAAATGTCACAAAAATTATGCCTTTGTTTATTCTGAGCTAAAACTTTGTGGGTGTCTTAAAATATTCTCTCTGCTTTTCTATATTTTGAAAGTCATTTGTAATAAAAATAAAATCATA
Source organism: Cabassous unicinctus (assembly GCA_029593785.1). NCBI lineage: Eukaryota > Metazoa > Chordata > Mammalia > Cingulata > Chlamyphoridae > Cabassous > Cabassous unicinctus. The sequence goes on from JAQZBX010000129.1 coordinate 28,594, forward strand.
AGATAAAATTTCTTAAAGTTTAGAGCTAAAATTAATTCAATGTATTTAAAAATCAATTTAAATTTCTTTAGTCTTTACTGTGATGGTTTTATCTCATATGAGAGTTAGGTCATCTATGAGAAGTACTCATTTACAGTAAGCGCAATAAAATGAGAAGCTGTTTCCACTCATACTATAAATTCGGCCAAAATGTTTCCTTGTATTTCCTTTGGTTTTCTGTAAGGGAAATGTAATTGGTGCAGTTGCACACAGTTGCAAAGCTTGTTGCCCTGCCAAAGGAACATCTAACAATGTGATCTGAGGCGTGCCTTCAGCCATTCAAAACGCAGTTTTCTATAAAGCATTGTCCTCTACCACTACACTTCTCACCTCAGGTTCTGTTACCTCTTTCACCTTGATTGATTTAATAAAGGTAAACTGATCCTCACAAAAGTCAACTCCACCCAGTGTGATGGTGGTAAAGAAAGATAAATGATTTGAATAAAACAGAATAGTCTCCTTAATTACTTCAGATTCTAAAACAAAATAATATTCCAGATAGTCAGGTTACATTATAATGAGTTCTGGAATGACTATACCTCTATTTTGAAATTAAGTGTTTTATTTTAAATGCAGAAGTACCTTACTTTTGACTATGGCCTCTCTTATCAATAGTAAGTTATTAAAGAGCAAAAGGCAATCGTTTTCAATCTCCTATATATAGTTGATTTCTTAAAGGAAATATTTTCATTCTACTTTTGCTACATAAAAATTATCTGTACATTTGCTTAAATTTACACTTACTGAGAACCTTACATGTGCCAGGCAGGCACTATACCCAAAACCACTTACAAAATAGTAGCAAGTTTTATAGAAAAAGGGACTTGAAGCTTAGAGAGGTTTAATATTTCATCGAAGCTTCCTATAGCTGGTATGTGGCAGGCCATGAATCAAAGCACAGATTGCTACACGTGGTTGTAGCAGTACAATATTAAATACCATGCGATGGTGCTTGTGGAAATGTGCAGTGAGCAGCCCATGAAAACACACGTAGTAGCACTGAATCAAAATGCACTATTCTACAGACTTGTTCCAGCTGTTCTGAGAGAACCTGGCTTGGACGGGAACCTACCCCCTTGGTCTTAACATTGTGAATGAGTTGGCTTTTTGCTTCCTTTTGTGACTAATTTAAGAGTTGGCTAATCAGAGACATCCCTTGGATGGCTCTAATTTCAAGCAAATTGTTCTAATTCCTGAACTGCACTCACTTTCCTCCTTCAGATAAAACTTGTTGCCCTCAAGCACAGAATAAGCAAATGAAAATGCTTTTCACAATGTCATGATGGTGCTTCTTATCTTCATAGTGAATGACCTAGGGGAAAACTGCTGTAATCAGTATTGGTGAAGATGGACTTGAATGTTTGTTTTTAATTCATTCATTCAACAAATATTTAATGAAGAGTTATTAAATGTCAGTCACTGTTCTAAGTGCTTGGGACACCGCAGCAAACAAAGCAAAGAGGAGTTTAAAATCTAATGAGGAGAAAAGGCAAACAATAAACATAATACATTATGTAAGTGTTTATAAGATGAGTGCAATGGAAAATACGAGCAGTTTAAGGTATGTGGCAAAAGATGTACAATGGATGGCACAGGCTGCCATTTAAAATAGGGTGACCACGGTTGTGTTTATGGAGAAAGTGACAATGAAGGAAAATTTGGATATGAGAAACTGAGAGAGATGAGGTTTTGGGGGAAGCATGTCCCAGGCAGAGACTCAGCAGTACAAAGATCTTAAAACAGGGCCTTGTCTGGCATGTTCATGGCATAACAAGGAGGCTGGAATGGAGTGTATGAACAAGACAGGTGATGAGGGCAGAATGGTGAGAGGAAGAACAGCCAGATATTGTTGAGAGAACCAGGTTTGTGCATTTATTCCAACATTAAATGGACATGTGCACTATTTTTTATAGTAAACATTTCTATAGTTGAAGAGTAATGTATGTATGTATGTGTGTGTAAATTAACAGAATATGTCCTTAACCAAATACAAGGCATATACCCACACTTTGCTTTTGAAGAGCATAGTGAGAGATATTTATTATTAAAAGACTGCTTTTTTTTAGTTCTTCTAGTTATAAAAGAAAAATAATTCCATGCATTTTAGCCTACTGCTAGTCAGTGTTTCTATTGCTATTAGTGGAATGCAATCATAACAGAGATACAAAAACAGCCTTTAGCCTATTTGTCAATGAGTAATAGTATTACCTATGTATACTTTTCTGACATTTTTCCATATAATATATATGAACTATAGAGTAGATTACACCAGTTCAGACATCTCAGTTTCTTTTTTCTTCGGGAGAAAAAATGCCAGAGTAAGCAAATGAACAGATCTCTGCTTCAAAGCAGATGGGACAGGACATGGGCATAGTCTGGGGATAACATAATTTTGAAGCAATCCTCCATGATTGCAATCATTTTAAGCCTTATGTCCACATCATTAACATCAATATTTTGTTGAATAACAGGAGGATATATGGTGCTGCTTTAAAAATGGATTTTCATATATCTTGGTTCTATGCTCACTCATTAATGGCAGCCCTACAGAAACTGTATATAATTTTGGCCACAATTTTACCCCCTCCCCCATTCTAGGCCCCACAATTTCATAATTTCAATATAGGAAAAAAGTAACTTACACTGTACTAAGATAACAAGAGTTAAAGTAGTTCTCCATCCTCATCTTACCCACATGAGTTCAGCCTAGTTTTCTTTCTGCCATTATCTTTCATGTGTTATAGATATCTCCCATTCCGTAGATTAAATGGTTTTACACTTTAAAAACATATTGATAAGGTTTCATGTAGCCATCAAAGAGCTGTGTTGAAAATGACAAGTCATGCTCTATAATATAATAGTGAGATTGTTGTAATTCAAACCGGTGACTATCTCTGGCACATGCACTGCTCTTAATATATTTTTGCTGTTTATGATGTCAAGAGATGCACCGGATTAAATTGTAACACTGTGTCATAATGCTGACTGTGCTTTATAATCCCTCTCTGTTCCAGTTTACCTTGCAAAAGATAGGGAAACAGACCAGCCTCAGCAAACACAGCATCATTTCTCATTGACCCAGTAAGAAATGTGATCTGTCTTACTGTTTTGGATGAAAAGCCAAGTGTAGGAAAAACATAAAATGATTACCAACTGCTGTTTAATCTTCCCCTCCTTTTTCTGCACTGCAAAATAGTACCAGGAGGTAAATACTAAAACCTATCTCTTCTCTTTCATCTAGAAATAGCCATTTCTCAAAGAGAATGAACTGTATGCCCACTATAAGTAACTGCCTAGAAACATAACTGAGGCATAGATCCCTAATACCTCAGTGCCCCAAAAATATCCAAATTGAGCATTTTGCATTAAAAAATACTTGAGAGCAGATGTGGGCCCTGAATCTCAACGGAGTTGCAACACCTACTCTCCAGTTCACTGGACTCACCCAGGACAACCTACAAGGAAATGATGATGGACAACTAACAAGAAATGATAGACAACGACCATCCCAAGGAACACAGGGAGTCTACAAAGGCAAGCAAAATAGTCCCATCCATCAGCCCCAAGAGATCTAAACCCCCTCTCAATTAGAGGCGGAGTGGACATCAGTATCCCAGAAACCTCAGGACTGGGGAATGAATGATGGACTAGAGTAGACTTACTGTTATTCTACTATAGACTTATTGTTATTCTAGCAGTGGAAGAACTTTTATCATTGATTGGGAGGCAGTGGCCACCAGAGGTTCTGAGGGGAGAGAAAGGGGAAAATCAGGTGTAGTGTGGGGGCATTTTCAGGACATTGGACCTGTCTAGAATGATGTTGCAATGACAGATACAGGCCATTATATATCTTGTCATAACTTACAAAATTGTGCAGGACAGAATGTAAACTATAATGTAAACTATACTCCATGCTTAGAGGCAATGCTCCGATATGTGTTCTTCAATTGTAACAAATGTTCCACACTAATGAAGGATGTTGTTAATGTGGGATTGTATGGGAGGGATAAGGAGAGGGGCATATGGGAATCCCCTACATTTTTTGTGTATCATTTATGTAATCAGTTATCTTTAAAAAATACTTGGAAAATAGCATACTTCATTCATTTTCCTCAATAAAAGGTATATCCACTTATTGAATATGTAGTTTTCATCTTAATGGAAATCCCACACTTTTCTGTCAGAATTAGCTTACATGACCTGTAACTAACTTTTGATCCATATTATATAAAATTTAATGTGAAAAATTAAATGCTAATCCACTTATTTAAAATCAATAGTCTAAAGCATTTATTTTTTTCTAAAAAAAAACGTGAAGTTTCTGAGGGGAGGGAGAGGGAAAAATAAGTATAATATGGGGGCATTTTCGGGACTTGGGAGTTGTCCTGAATGACATTGCAATAACACATGCAGGCCATTATATATCTTGTCATAACTTACAAAATTGCACAGGAGAGAGTGTAAACTGCAATGTAAACTATAATCCATGCTTAGTGGCAATGCTCCAAAATGTATTCATCAATTGTAAAAAATGTGTCACACAAATGTAGGATGTTAATGTAGGAAAACATGTGAGTGGTAGGGAGCGGGGTAAATGGGAATCCCCCATATTTTTTAATGTAAACATTTATGTAATCTAAGTATCTTTTTTTAAAAAGCATATTATAAAAATAAAAGTAACATTGAGGTTCTTATGGAAAAGATCTTAATGGTCCCCAAAAGAGATATTTCTTTTAATATACAAAATTATACATTTAATACAAGAATAATTCAAATTGGATTTAATATAAAATTTAACCTATTTCTAACTTCAGAGTGTTGTATTTATGTCTTCTTGTAATTTATACTATAAGTCACAGATGACAGGTGAAAGCAAACATTTTCTTGATAATTACATAATTTGTTGGTAGAAATCTGTTAATTGCTGTCATGGTGTATCATAAATTCATTTAAAATGTATACTATGATATTTTTATTTATACATCCCATCTCCCACGAAATCATATTCTTAAATTGTTCCTTTATAAACTTGTCTCTAATTGCTGAGAATTCTAAACAGAAAGGTACATTTCACAAACATGTTATCTGGAACATACCACCCCCATTTTGTGCCTTTTATGTGGTCCATGTGTGCTTCTCTGAGGTTTTGTAGAAAAAAAATCTTCACTACTCTCTAGATTCAGGCTGATTCCATAAACTTATTTAGACTTCTATATGTTGGAATTCTATATAAACATTATTATAAGTTCCCTGGAGCAGAGAGTAGGGGCTGGATATTATTTAGTACACCATTGTTCTTTTCCTTATTGCTTGTAACAATGAAATAACTCCAAATCCTCCCTAAATATAATCTTACCTAAATCTAATCAAAGCCCAGGTCTTCTGCTAGAAGTGGCATATGACTTCAAGTGAAAAATCAGCCCATCGTTAAAAATGACAGATATAAGACAGGTAGTTTTCTGATGGATTGAACAAGTGAAAAGACTAATAAAGAAACAGATATGTTCAAGAGAAAACAGGATGAGTTTGATATGTCATGCTGCTTCTTGCCAGATAAAATATATAGTTTGATCAAAAGTCATTCTCAAATTAGCAAAGATTAAAGAGGATGGACAGGTCACACAGCAGGGAAACCAGGAACCCTGATGTGGGTCCTCAGCTTAGTCTTCTTGATTCTGACATTGATACTTCCTGGGTGAGTTGGGGATATCATTTAGTCCATCCAAGTCTATACTTACTGATGCACAACTTGTCATTGATGAACTGATTTCTATTACTTACTAATATATTATGAATTAACTATAATGCTCAAAAAAACCACCAAACACCTATAGGATTGTCATATAAAATGACATTAAATTCTCACATTTTTTCCAGAATAGAGCCTTAAGAGAACTGGTGCTAAGATTATTATTAATAATAATAATTTCAAAATACCAAGAAAATACAAAAGATAGAAGCATATTCTCACCTCAGACTTCATCCCTCACCACTCTGTGAGACATTTCAAGCAGTAGCACTATTGTTCCCTTGCTTTGTGTTTTGGTTACTAAAATGTTTAGAGTCTTCTATTTGTGAAGGGCTGAGAACCTCTGATAACCAAGGAAACCATGGTATTTTCTCCCTGGGCTATTGAGTCATGGCCTAGGCTCTCAATAGCAGTAAGGTCAAGTAGATGCTCAGCAAGGGAGGAATTTCAAGGCTTCACATCTTTCCTACCTTCTACCTCCTCTTATTTTCTCACAGTTCTGGATGCTAGAAGTCTGATATCAAAGTATTGTAAGGAACATACTCCCTCAGAAACCTGTAGGGGGAACTCCGTCCTTGACTCTTTTAGTTTTTGGTGTTTGGCAGCAATTCTCAGCATTCCTTGCCTTGTAGATGCATAACTACAATCTTCGCCTCTATCTTTACATGGCATTTTTCTCCCTGTGTTTATCTTTCTCTTCTTATAAGGAAACCAGTCATGTTGGTTTTGTACCCAACCCAATTCAGTATAACCTCATATTAACTTAGATGTATTTGAAAAGACCCTATGTCCAAATAAGGTTATATTCACAGGTTCATGGCTTAGGAATTCAACCTAAATTTTATGGAATAAAAATGAATCCATAACAGTCCATCCTCTGGAATGTTCTTTCTATATGCAAAATAAATTCATCCCATCCCAACATCACCAAAAATCTTAACCCATTCCAGCATCAACTCTACTTCCAAACTCTAATTTAAATATAATCAACTCAAAAAGTTCCAAATATCATCATCCAAATAATATAAATCAGATGGATCTGGGTATGATCCATCTTGGGTCAAAATGCCTTTTGTCCACAGACCTGTAAAACTAAAAAGTTATCTACTTCCAAAATACAATGGTGGGACATGTATACGATAGAAATTCACTTTCTAAAAGGGAGAAATGGAAAGATAAAGGGACTACTGGTCTAAAGCAAGTCTGCAATCCAGTAAGACAATTTCTATTAGATATTAAGGCTTTAGAGTAATCCGCTGTGGTTTGGAGCTCTGCCCTCTGGGCTCTCCAGGTAGGTGGCCCACCTTCTTGGCCTTATGGACCTGCAGGGACCCTGCTGTTTCTGGCCTCTGCATTCTTGGCTTTGCCCTTGAAGTCATTCTTACTTCATTTCATCCCATCTCTGTCCTATTCAATAAAGACTGGCAGAGTTTCTGCTGAGATAAAATTATCAAAAAACCTTGTCAGTCTTTAATGGATGTTAAGGGGATCCACACCATTAGTCATGAGAGTTCTTCACAGACCCTTCTCTATTCCTGGCTGAGCTGAGATAGTTTATTGGGTCCATAAATAGCATGCCTAATCTCTTTAGTAAACTGCTGTCCAGCCACATTTTTGGCTTTGTTACTTGAGCATGCTATCTAAATAGGCTGAGGATATTTCAAATCATCAAGTGCTGGATCTTTGGTGCTTAGTAGATATTTCTCAAGTTTTATCTTTCTTCTTGCATTTTCCTATAAGAAGCAAAGAGAAACCAAGCCACACCTTCCATACATTGCTTGGAGGTCTCCCCAGCTAAATAACTAAATTCATTGTTTATAAATTCTATTTTCTTCTCAGTGGTAGAACATAATTCAGACAAGTTCTTTGCCACCTAACATTACTTTCTGGAAGACACAATTCAATCCATAGCACATAGCATAGTATTAATGTTAATCATTTATCTAAACATAATATAAATTTAAGTATATATGACTGTGTTGGGCAGAAAAGGCTAAGCTATGCTGTTAACCACTATCATCCAAGTGGTTTAATACAATAAATCTAAATTCTTTGTCATGCAAAATCCACTGTGGATTTGGACATTCTCCAAGATAGCAACCTGCATGTAGAGACTCAAAAATCCAGGAAATTTTGTTCCTGCATCTCTGACATCTCATTAGGGGACCTCCCTCACAGTTGTCAACAATTACCCTGACATGGTCATAACATGGCTGGGGAGTATGATTTCCCTGAGCCTAGGAAAGAACATCATGAACTAACACATAGATTGTTTCTGCCGTAATAACACTTATACTTTTGGATAGCCAAATTATTTGCAGATGAGGTAGAGTATATATTTTTATTTAAAAATATCATGAAAAACCCATAGATACTATGGTGGTGACTTAGTTGTAGACTCAGGTTAAGAAGCAGAGTTCTAACTTAGACTTTTGTCTCTGTGAAAGTATTGTTCTGAGTCTGAAGCATCCTCCTCAGATAGGAAAAGCAAGACTGATCCACCAACACATGTAATTCTTAATTTTTGAACAGGAATTTGTTTCTGCACTTTTCTCTTTACACTACACACTGAGAATTAGAAGTTTACTCCAATGCTTGGCTTCTCAATAACTAGAATTAAAATGTTGACCTTTAACCAGATGAACAAGGGTACTGACAGAGATGATTTTGGGGGATAAGAATAGGAATTCTCTTTGGACATGTTGAGTTTGAGATCTTAATTAAAAATCCAAGTAGAGAAGTTGTGTGATATGTGTCTGTCTGAGTTTGGGGTTCAAAGGTGAAGTTTGGGCTGCAGATACAAATATAGACGTCACTGGCATGTTGATACCAATTAACAACAGATGAAACTACCTAAGGAGTATAAATAGGAAAGAGAACCACAATGGGTGGAGGGAATATTTGTAATATACCCTGTTAGATTTAACCTGGTAAAATTTATGAACTGTCACTCTAGGAATTTTTTCAAATAAGAGTACAGCCCTGAAACAAATAAATTAAGGCCAAAATGTTCTCCAGCCTCAATTCTTTGTTGTTGATTCATGACTACCCTTTCAACTCAAGGAATTATAAGAGTATGATATTTCACTATTTTAAAAAATGGTTTTCTAAACCTCATTCTTAGGGAAATCTTATCCTAGTTGCTTGAAAAATATCATTATCCCTATGGTGTTAATGACAGAAATCAAATAATCTGTTGATTCTGGATGGGGTGTATAAGCATATATTTAAATAAATAATTACCTATAATTATTTAGCCGTTTATCTAATATTTTATATTTATGTTTATAAACATCATCTTACATAAATAAGGTTGCAATGAATATCTTTGAGTAAAAATGTTAGTGACTATTATATTACTATCGACATTTTAGAGTTTCTTCAGTGGTAGGCTTTATCGCTTAACATATGTTTTTAAATAGGTGTAATTATTGTTTATGTTCTGTTTCTCTGATAATGTATTTTCATGTTTAGCAATTGTTTAATTTTTAAAATTTGGATTGTTTTACATAATTAGTCCACTTATAAATGAGTGATATTTTGTAAACTTTTGATAGAAAACATTTCTATCATATTTGATACAGACAAATTTTTAAGTTTCTTTTTCTGTGATTTTATGTATATGTGCATATATATATGAATTTGCAATAATATACAATTCAATCTACATGCACAACTAAAAAACCAAGTCTGAGAAACATATCCTTTCTTAAAAGGCACAACTGAAATTCTTAAACATATCTATAACCTTTTTTTAAACTCACTATCATCTGTAGCTTCAGCAATAGCCTATTTAGCTAATGAGTAATAAAGAAGAATAAATTAGTTGTAAGTTTAGACTTAAATAATGTTTAGAGTTGACAGTTTAAATGTTATAAATGCATTTTGATCATTTGATTATTCAAGTATTTAATAATTTTATTGATTGACAGTGAAGATATATGTAATATATCATAACTGTAGAAATTAACATATCAAACCATAAAATATAGAATTTGTTTTATGTATTATGATGCCATATGTATCACTAATTTTCAGAAGACATAAGGAAAATGGATGTCATTGGTTTAATTTTCATGTTAGCTGAATCATGACTTCTAAGTATAGAGATAGCTTGAAGTTCCTATGTTTGATTTTCCTTTTAGGGATAATAAATTATAAGTACCTGCTTTATAGAAAGATAATGGCTATACATTCTGCAAAAAGATACAAATATAATGATCTCTTATCATATTTCAAAATTATTTGTCATTTTGCAACATATTGTAGCTTCTTTGCCAAAGATGCCAGGGAAATGTGTGATATCATGCCTAATTTGGAAATTTTAGCCAGTCTTTATTGAGAAGAGTAGATCTAGAAAAACATGTGGAAAATCTTACAAAAAGGTGGGTAAAAAAATAACAGAACGCTGAAGGTAACTAGCACATTTATCAATAACTTTAATTCTTTTATAACATGCATCTTATAACCATGGTGACCATATATCCTGGGACAGTCCTGTTTACATTATGAGTTCCATCATAATTATTATAAGCAAACTTTTTTCAACTCTCAAATGTGTCCTCCTTTGAGGATTAATTATATGGCCATCCATATTACAAACAATGTAACAAGAGGCCTATGGTACAAATACAGTGTTTTTAGGCTAAAATTAAAAATTAGAACTACCTAATTAAATGTGTACTGAAAAGGAACCTTGAGTGCAAATCTCTAAATTTGCAATTAATAAAAATCACTCCAAGACATAAAACCTTAAGCAACAATCATGTCTTTCTCTGTCACTTACCCTTTTACCTGCAGTACATTTAGAGATAATTATAGTACAATTACTTCACCTGTATCAAATATGAGGCTTTTTTCTAATGTTTACCGAAAGACTTTACAAAGAATATTCAACCTCATGATTAATGGGGTAACAATTATCAAACTTCCCAATCTTGTTCAAAATAAATACATATCCAAACAAACAAATATCAAAAAATACAGCCAGTTCCTACTAACTCCAAACAATAGTCTAGATTAACAAAAGATAATAGAAAAATGTGGCTTTAGTATCCCTAAAATAATTGTTATTTCTTTATCATTGTAGAACTCCAATGTCCATGAATGATAAGTAAAATAAGAAGAAAAGAAAACAAGAATTTATCTGACAAAATGATATAGAACTCTGTAACCAAATCTGTGTATTGTTACATATAAACTCTGTTAATATGCATAATTAATATATACCTAATAATGCAAGGAAATATTTTCTCAGAGATCAAAAATAGACTGGATTGGCAGAGCTTTAAGAAGATTCTTCAGCTAAGTTTCTGTCTTATTCTATTATGATCCCCATTTATTCTCAAATAAAGCAAGTTCACATATTTGTTTTATGTGTACTCAGACATTCTTATGTATAAGCATTTATTGTGCCTATAAAGTTCACCTTGGTTTCCATTTAAACTTGAAAGATGAAATGTTGTCTACAGTATCAAAAATGTGATATGTATATCATGACTGAAAATCTTATTTTATATAAAAATTTAATGATTGCCATATAATATTAAATAACACTATAAAGTTTTGGCTCATTTGTTTGATTTATTTAAATAAAGAATACACATATAAATGATTCCTCTTTGGACACTAAAAGATTTCATACATCCCCAATTATGCTGAGCCAACCTCTTTTGTCATGTCAGTGCCTCATAAATCTCACTGAAGAAGATTTAGTTACATCAATATATTGTTGATTTTTATATGGTCTTCTGGGCTTAGGATGAAGACTAACAAAATGATATTGATTTGTTCGAGGTAGGTAAATCTTCAATGACCTTGTTGCTTAAACTTGTGTAACATTCATAACTTACAGCTTAATCTATTGCAGAAAAAAATCCCCAAATGTTCTTAGAACTTGAGGTATGAATGGATAAAAAATAACTTTATTTTCCACAGGATAGATTATTCATCCTCTATGTATCTCCTATTTATTAAATCTCTTCTGATTTTTCCATCTCTACTACTACTATCTTGTATACAATTTCATTCAACACATATTTTAAATTATTTCAAAAATTTTCAAGGAAGATGTGATACACTCCTGAAATGGGCCAGAAGTATTACATTCAGAACATAACTAAGGCAGTAATGAATAGATACAGAAAGAGGAAGCAAATATAAAATATATTGAAAAATTGGCTTGCTCTAATATAGTGACCATTATTTTATGGTATAAAAACATGGTAGAAGGAATCGGTGAGGGTAAGAGAGGTATGTATCTTGGGTGACTATTTGATGATTAAATCAAATGGCATGAAAAACAAAGGAGCTGGAATAAACTTGAAGGAAATAAATTTGATTTTAGGTTGAGAATAAGGTGCATGGCTTTGGGTAGAATTATGTCCTTTTGAAACTACTGTAAGGTTGAGAGACTTCTATTACTTTTGGGCTGAGTCCCTACATTTAGGGTGATTTTCTAGTCAAAATAGAATACTCACTGATTTATACCAGAGAACAATACTAACAGAAGTACATATATGCATAAAAAGGAAAAATTATGTATGGCTTAATTTTAGCACCTATTCAGTGAATATTTTTGCATCTATATCATCTCAGTAAAGGTACACTAATTTGTACAAAATAACTACAATACTTCTTGGAGCTATAAGGAAGATTTAAAAAGAAAACTCTGGTCAAATTTAGCCTAATAATTATACTGTATAGATACTTAAATAAGAGATTCCTATGTACTATAGAAATAACAATTTTTAAAATATATGCCATCACAAGTTTACTACATGAAGGAAGAAAACTATTGACAATTACTTCTGAAATTGAGTTTCTGATTCCACACTGGAGAAACTGTTTTTCTCTGGTCTTCATTCACCAAATGAGCTGCACTCTAAATTTCTGATGAGGCCTGATTTTTGATTGTTCATTTCCATTCTAACCCAAGGTTTTTCTGGTCCCTTCTCCACCCAAGCCCTCAAGGCTAGATACTAAATGCTTTTTGTGGCTTACCCAATTGTATTTATTCCTAGATTCTTGACAGGTTTTTAGGATCAAGGATATAAAATATCAAAGCAACTTAATATTATATTACCTAGAATGGGGAATGACTTCTATTCCTCTGCATCTTGATCTGTGCCCAGGCTGACAGACACAGGACTCTTGTGCCCTCTGGATTGTGACTAGTTAGTCCAAAGGAGAATCTCATTAGAGATCAAAAGTGTCTGCATCCTTTAATAAATGGTCACCAACTCTGCCATGGCCATTAGTATGGCTCTACTTTCAGCTTCCTGTTAATTGCTCCCACCTTGCCCCTTCAATCTTATTGTGATAATTAGTTTCACTATTTTAAGTGGAAGGTATTGCACAACATTTCATGTTTCCCAATATCCTGCTCATACTTATTTAACTAGTCACTTTATCAAACTCTCTGCAAAGTACTCAATTTATATAAGCCATCTGTTTTCTGCTGAGATCCTGACAGATACAAGTAGTTTTCTTTTCTCTTCTTTTCTTTCCTTCTTGATTATCTTTTTTTTGGGGGGGGGGCGAGGGGGGATGTACTGGGGATTGAACCCAGGACCTTGTACATGGGAAGTAGGTGTTAAACCAATGAGCAACATCCTCTTCCCAATAAGAGTTGGTTTTTTCATTTGTTTATTTGTTTTTAGGAGGTACTGGATATTGAACCTGGGACCTCATACATAGGAAGCAGGCACTCAACCACTTGAGCTACATCTGTTCTTCTGATTATCTTTTTTTTCCTTTTTCTTTCTCTTCTTCCTTTCCTTACTCCTTCCTTCCTTCACTCCTTCCTTACATCTGATTTCTGTTTTACTCTATGGAACAGAATTGATAAACAATGGCCAGGGATTACAGAAATTTAAATAAAATAAAATAAATAAATAAAAATAAAATAAAACATATTTTAAGGTCTGGAGATGCCTATCAATAGAATTTGGTACCTTGTAATTGATGGCCTGCCATTTATTAGAGCTATTTAGGTAGAAGCATTGTACCCACAGGTCAAGAATATTTTTATAGGCGAAGATCTGACATGGAGATTGTGCTATATGATTATCTACAGTTCTAAGAATTTGTGTTTATTAAGTAATATCTGTTTTAAAATATTTCAAGCTTTGCATGGAATTTTTCAAATGTTTTTGAAAATTAAATGCCCAAGAGACTGGATACAAATTCATACATCTATGGGCAATTGATTTACAACAAGGATGCCAAAACCATTTAATTGGGACAAAGAATAATCTCAACAAATTGTGCTGGGACATATGAATATCCACTTGCAAAACAATGAAGTTGTACCCCAATCTCACGTCATATTAAAAAATTAATTCAAATGTATCAAAGACCTAATTGTTAGAATCAAGACTATAAAACTCTTATAAGAAAGCATAAGGATGCATTATGACCTTGGATTTGGCAATGGTTTCTTAAATATGGCACCAAAAGTATGAGCAACAAAGAAAAAAGAGATAAATTGGACTTCATCAAAATTAAAACAAAAAACTTTTGTGCATCAAAGAACACTATCATGAAAATGATAAGACAATCCACAGAATGGGAGAAAAAAATATGCAAATCATAAATTTGATAAGGTTCTAGTTTCCAGAATAGATAAAGAACTCTTAAATCCCAACAGCAAAGGGACCAGCAACACAATTTAAAAATGGGCAAAAACTTGAATAGACATTTCTTCAAAAAAATATATTGAAATGACCAGCAGGCATACGATAAGATGTGGAACATTATAGTCATTAGGGAAATAAAAACCAAAACTACAATGAGTTAATACTTCATACCTACTACGATGGCTATAATTAAAAATAAAGGAAAATAACAAGCCTTGGCAAGGATATGGAGAAATTACAATCCTGGTTCATTCCAGACACTTTGGAAAACAATCTGGCAATGCCTCACCAAATTAACATAGAATTAACATATGACCTAGCAATTCCACTCCTAAGTATACACGCAAAAGAACTGAGACAGGTATTCAGATAAGTGTAAGTAAATATACATAAAAGTGCATTCTTTCACAGAAGCCAAAATGTGAAAACAGACCATAAGTCCATCACTGGATGCATGGAAAGACAAAACATAGGCTATACATAAAATAGAATATTATTCAGCTGTAAAAATGAATGAAGTCATCATCCATGCTATGACATGGATGAACCTGGAAAACATTATAAGTTAAAGAAGCCAGAGACAAAAGGTCACATATTATATGATTCCATTTATATGAAACATCCAGACAGAAAAAGTAAATCTATAGAGACAGAAAGTGGAGTAGTAGTTGCCTGGGCAGAGGGAAGAATAAGTTGTGACTGTTTATGTATATGGGGTTTCCTTTTGGTGAGATAAAAATAACTTAGATCTAGAAAGAGGTGATGGTTGCACGACATTTTGAATGTATTAAATACCACTGAATATAACATTTTTAAATGATTCATGGTTAATTTTATGTTATATGGATTTTAGTTCAATCAAAAAAATAATAAATGCCCAAGTCATGTAACATGCAATCAGTTTCTATGCTAGTTTTCTACGTGTTTCTATGACTGTGTGGTAATCATTTACTATGTAAATAGATCTGCCTTGTTGAGAAATAAAATGTCTTTTTGAAAATATTGATATATATCTTTCTTCATATATATAAAACATAAATTAAAGTGATATGTTTACTATATTAGTTCAATTTTAATGGAAAATGCAAAATAAAAGGCAAATTTTCAGAAATTAGTTGACTGATTAATTTTATGTAATGCTGGTATATTTATTTTATTTTATTTTTTAATGTTTCAATGCATAATCACAATTCATCTTGGTAAGCTGGGGTGAAGAATATTCTCAAATTAATTAGAAAGATCATCTATGATTTTAAAATAATATAGTGTTCATGAAAAGCCATTTTAATTTGTTTTATATTGGCATTGATGCTAATGTCTAGCCTAGTAAATATGCTACATAGATAACAAATTAACTCTTATACAACGTAAACTATATATCTGGTTGATGAATAACATTCTTTATAATTCATTTAAATACTATAGTAGGATTGGCTCAATAATTATTTTATATTGTACACCTGCTTTCTACACAGGAAAAGTGTACATTAAAGAACTCGAAATCTCCATTGTCAGTGAATGCTTGTCAGCTTTCTCTTGCACTCCTTTCCTCCACTTAGGTCCTAAAGGTCCCCAGCTATGGTCTCAGGTCTAGACAAATACTAACCTTGCTCTGGCAAACAAATCAAAGTCTTTGTAGAGATTGGCTCCAGGAACTGCTTGACTTCTTTCAAACTGTCATTTAGAAATTCTCTGAGAATACATTAGACCAGATATCGCTGATTTGTAAACTCCCAGCAACTTAAAACAGTAATGAATAAGGTATGTCAAATGGTCTCAAAGATTCATGATTTGTTGGGAACAAAAGTGAGGTTAAGTAACCCTAATAAAATAACACACATTTTACATTTTTAAATAGCCATAGGAGAAGAGGAAACAGCTTACCCAAATCAGCAGGCGAGATCCATGGGAGTGGAGTTCACAGTTGAGGAAAAATTCACAGAGAATGCAACAGCATGAAATGGTTCTTAAGGGTGTATAAGGGCAGCATATGCAGTATCTTGGACTTGAACCTGGCTTACTTAGAACTCTATGACACCTCTCCTTTCTTTCATTGCACATCTTTTGAACTCTGCTGCTCTACCTGGACATCTGTTCCCAATGTAGATTCCTGAATCATCAGTGGATTCCTGTTGGGGACCCTGCATCTAACCAAATGATCAGACCTCTTCCAGTTTGCTCGTCCTGCTGACAAGTGGGAATTTACCAATATAGGAGGCAGAAGTTTCCCCTCTTTTCAATGAGCAAAGTTGAAATATTAAACAGTACTTTATATCTTTGTTCCTTACTATGCCCCGTACTTTCAGCAAATGATATGAAAATCCTGAATTGCATAACAGTCTTATGTCTTTCCATATCCCCAACTACAGTATACTTAAAACTAACATTTAAAGTATTGTTATTACTCTTCCTTCTTCAACTATTTTCTTCCTCCTTTTTCTCTTTGCAGTAAACCATCTGTCATTCATATCTAACTCAAATGTTATCTCCTCTATAAGGCATCTATCAAGTATCTTCATTCCTCTTAGAATTAGGTATTTGTTCCTGTATTATCTTACAGGAGTTTATATTTGATCATTGCTTTAGTCATTGTCCAAATAACTAATATACTTCTTAAGTGTACATTAAATATACCTGTCTTTGTCATCCAGCAGAGAAGTTTGAGAGTAAGGATTGTTTTTTAATCTTGTGTGCATCTCCTAATATCTATAACTAACTGCTCCTTGAGTAGATTCATTCTTTTGCTCATTGAACAAAAATGAATTGGGCTACAACTATATAACCAGTACTCTTCTGGACAGTGAAATGAACTGGATGAAATTGTAACCCTGGTACAGAGGGACATAGCTGTTTGTTTTTTACGTTCTGGAGAATATTAAAACACAAGGCTTTTTCTCCCATTTAAACCCATAAAGATACACAACTAGAATTCTGGGCTCAAAGGGGAGAATCAATAGCTTTATAATAAACTTTGTCATGCAGTAAAAATCATATGATACACAAAACCATGTACTTTTTCATAGTCCTAGGCTATCTCTTTAAATGTCATTTTAATTCTCAAATCAATTCCACGTGTTAATACATTGGAATGAAGAGGTCACATTGCTCAGTCCCTGAGTAGTTATGGTCATGTCCCTAATGCTTGAAATTCCAGGAAGAAAACTGAATTGTTCCAGAATGCTTTAAGCCAAAAACATCTGATGCAGCTGTGCTTTCGATACTTTAAAAACATCTTGCCATCAGTAGCTGGTATTTAAGACATTTTAGAAAGCTTGTACATCTTTAGGCTTCTAGACCCTTAGGAAAACAAAGCCCAGAGGCAGAAACAGCAGGCAGGTGGAGATTTTCACGGCTTTTGCCTTCTTCATTTGGGGTTAAAGATATTTAGTACCAAGCACTTTTTCCATACTTGACTATTGAGGGGGAAGGTCTTAGCAGTCCTATATTACTCAGAAAGCTTTTGTCTTTCCAGAATGAAGTATGGGAAACAAAAATCTCAAAGTTAATAGCATTAAGAAAAGAAAATAGAGAAATTGTAAATTTCCTAATATTGAGATAAAAGCATGGAGCTACAGAACAAAGACAAAAAAGTAAAAATTAGTTGAGCCAAATAAAATGTTCTGTTCAGTATAGGAACACAGGAAAACATGGTGTCCATTAACTGCAGAGATGCTACTCCTTATTCACCGTTTGAATGGGTTTTCCCACAGTGCTAATTAACTGGTGCTGATTAATTATCACTTTCTCATCTGGTTCTAGTGAATATTGGCACAGATTTTTGAGGAAACTAACTGTGAATTTTGTCACAATGAAGAGATTTCTGTGTTGGGAAATTAATAGTTTTCCATGGAGAACTTTCATGTCATTTGCTTCTTCAGAATACTCAGGAGTTCATGGATGAATAATCTTTTACATCTCCCCTCCAAGGCTACAAGAATATAAACAATAATATCCAAGAAATATGAAAAATAACAGTCATAGAAATACATTCAGTCTTTGTCTTTTGAATCCCTGATTAAGGGACTTAGTGTATTGGTAAGTCTCATTTCTTCATAAACCTTGATGTTGCCTTATTTCTGTTCTCTGACATCTATATTCTGCTGCCATCTTCAGTTTTGATCTCTACTATCTGGTGGCCTTAATCTGTTGCTATTTCTACCATTATCCTCAAGATGGGCATCAACAATTGTTTAAGAAATTACTGATGCCGCCCATGTAAATGCTACCTACCCATTCCTGCCTGCTTCATTATTTTCTCAACATATAACCATTGTGTTGTTAGAGTAGGGTCTACCTCAAGAAATGTTATACCATCATTAAACAAATGAAAGAATAAACTTGATGTCTCATTTTTTGTTTTGTTTTGTTTTGTTTTACAATATCATCTCCAATATTTTGTCTCTTTTATTATGTACACTCTCCAGTTTTTCTCTAACACCTTGGCTGAGATAGACCATAATGCTCTGGATGTCTTCAATGTACACAACTACATCTTTACTGTTAGTAGTTCAAAGCAGTCTAGGTCATGATGTCTGTTGGAGGCTGCCATTGTCCTCCATGATTCATTCTGAACTCACCCCTAAACCCCTGGTTGCCCAGGAAGAGGTTATATTTCCAGTCTCATTTGCTTATAGATTTGGTGATACCTTTATTTTTTCACTAGTGGAATGCTGGTAGAAGAGATGTGTGCAATTCCACACTATCTATTTGTAAAATATAGTTTTTCCCTATCATTCTTCCGTTCATTCTGACTGATGTGAATGACGATGATTGGAACAACATTGGAAGCTACAGGTTAAGAGGGAAAAGCTGCCCTTTAGCCTGGTTTCCTAATATACTTACAGGAGTATAGACCCTGCTCTTCCTTGATTATAATCCCATGAAGAAATTGTCATGGATTTTGTTTTAACTGAGGCATTTTGGGCTTGTTTGTTATACAACCTCAACCTTATCCAAATTAACATATCATAATTTGCACCAACTGAGTCAGATTCTAGTCAGGTTCCCATTTTATCTATGATAATTTTCATCAACACAAGGCATGTTTGAAATAAGCAGAACAGAAAAAATTATTGGGAAGGCAATGTTGCTTCCTTATTCAAACATGGTAGAAAATATGCAATACAAATTATTTTACTTCTTATTTAGAAATATTTATGTACATGTATCATTGAACTAAGATGCTTTGTATTTAAGAATAGGAAATATTTTCTGAAAATTGTAAAGGCTATTGGTATCATTTTAACTTATAATTGAAAATCATATGTAGAGTAGGAATTATATGTATGAACCAATAACATTATTTGAATAATTGAGTATAAAAAGAAAATGCGTATCGTGTGTGAATAAATTTTTTTTTTAAAAAGTAAGAAAATGAAAGTAGGAAAACTAAATACTGACATTTAACATTTTAAAACTTTTAAGTATTTTATTTCACTGAATGTGTTTACTTAAAAGTTAATGTTGGCAATATATTTTAATTGTAAAATCAATACATTCTTATGGTAGAAATTTTGAAAATATGAAATAATAAAACAGAATTAATAAAGACAAGATTCCCCAGTGGAAGCGGCGAAATAAAAGGCCTACAGACCAGTAAGAAGTTATAGATTGTAAGGAAAGTACTTCGCCATTAAAGTAGTTAGCTCTCTCTCTATTGGAGAATACTTGAAAAATTTTCCTTCCAATAAGACATAGCTACTTGTCTTACTCCCTACCTCTCCTTTGAGAGTAACTATTTGTGATGTCATGTTTCCTTCCCATCTGTGATAATTTTGACCTGCTATCCTCACCTTACCCCAGGTTTAATTATAAAATAAAATTTAAGAGCTCCCAAACAAATTCTCCTTTGCAAAAATCCTATTAATAACTAATAACTTTTATGTGTAACCTAAAAGTTTCTGGTCTGTAATCCTGAGGTAATTTAACAAGGGACTATTTTTGCTCATGTCAATCAGGAAAGGCTCTCAGTATCACCTAGTATCTGACCTGTAGCAAAGAGTGTAAAAAAAGTTTGTGCTTGCTATTAGAGGCAGTTATCTTTGTTTCCTACTGAAGTTATATACAGACTTGGGCAAAGAAATTAAATGATTCCTAAAGCTTGAAGGCATCATGATTACCTCCCAAGAACAAATTAGATCTGTGCAGTTGTCTCTACTTCCGGTTTAGGTATTGATATTAGGACACAAGTCATGTAGAGATTTTATTGTGCAGTTAGGAATAAGAGCATATAACTGAACTTTAATTTATAAAGAGGCAAATTCCAAGTAATAAAAGGTAAATGTTCTTCAACTTCATGTTTAAGTTCATCTATCTTAACACTAATGCTACTACTACTACTGATGATGATAATAAATATAACAACAGGTAGTCCTTACTTAGTACTCACAATGTCCCCTAAAACTTTCTATACACATCACATATTATTAACTTATTTAATCTTCATTAAAACAACATAATGGTATGCATATAACTAGTATTCCATTTGACAGATGAGGAAAATAAGAGAAAAAGAGGATAAATGATGTTGACAAGGTAATATTTATTCTGATATTTTTAAGACCTTGGAGGAAACTTGTTTGGGAATGGATATCCACTACCCCAAATTCATTGGAAAGAGTGCTAAAGTGAAGAACAGCAATTTGAGACTAAGAAGAGAGGACGGTGGTGGGAACAACAAATGTTTTGCCAAGCAGCACTGGAAGTAATATATTTATAATAAGGCCACTAAAACATTTTTGCTGTTTTCCATAACAGAACCTGGCAGCATAGAAGCAGAAAGAGAGAAAGGGGCTATGTACTTTGAATTAATCCTAGAAACCATTCAATAAATATTCTCAAACTGAGCCTTCTACATAATATAGGTTGCTAATTAGAATATGAGTTAGTGCCAGAATTCTCCATGGTCATTCACAAAGGATGCTTTATTTCAAAATTTAATTCATAATTAAATTATTTTACTGGTTGGAACTGAAAAATGTTTACATTTATTCAACTTTTGAACATTGATAGTCTCAGAGTGTGAGCTGATTGTAGCATGGAATTAGCCAAAGCATAGCACTGTATTCTGTGACATTTAGATTTCATTATTATATGCTTTTTAATTATAAACTTCAATTTTCTATAAAGCCTTATGCATGCAAATACCATCCTTCAAAGATATTACATTTGACAATGATAAAATATCTATATAAAGAGAGCATATGAATTTTCTCTAATAATCTGGAAAATTGAATCTGTTTTCTACTGTAGTTTACATATGTGGTCATTGATATTGTGGCCAAACTTTAGGCAGTCACCAGTTCAAGCAGTTACTTTTGTGGTATATATGTTTTTTACCTGAATAATACTTAATGGAAAACATGGTTCATTAAGTGAATTCAAAATTTTGAAAATGAATTATGAAAATTAAAAGAATTAATAGCTAACTTATTAAAATAATTTACTTATCTTTTATAACAAATCAATTACTATGACAAAGGTTATTTTTATCTCATTTATGATAGTAAATAACAATATATTTATTGAACAGCTACAGGTCAAGTCTAATAAGCTATATAAAAATATGGAATCACGTCAAAAATATGGATATTGTAGATAAATGACTACATTTTATCTATGCACTATGTCAGGAACAACATAGCTGTTCATTAAGGAAAAAGACTATGCATTCACCTTTGGCCATTTAATATACCTATAAGTCAGAGAAGTAAATATATCAAATGAATATTTGAATATGTATATTTGTAATTCAGTTTAGCTATTTGTGTTAAACAGAGAGAATTTGAGAATTATGAGTAATTGAAACCATGAGGATGAATGCAATCCCTCTAGGGAACAAGAAAATTAGTTGGGAAGTAAAAGAAGAGCACTAAAGAAAGCAATACTCAATGGTCAGAAACAGGTAGAATATTCAACCAAAAATAGTAAGAGTGGCCAGAGAGGAAGGCAGAAAATTAACAAGGCCAATAAGTATGGGATGAGGTACAGATTAACAGTTCTGATGATCTTAAAGAGGATAGGGCCTTAATACAATTTCCTCTAAAGGTTTTGAATTGATCTGACTATTTTGGGACCCTAAGCTACACATAAGCACAAACAGGCACAAGGCAATGCATGTAGGCACACAAGTGTCCACATACACATATATACATACACACGTCTTCACCAGAACTCAAACCTCTACTAGGGAATCCTGAAAAGTGGCATGTGGTGTTTCAGTTTTCTGGCTGCCAAATTAAATACTATGCAATGGGTTGGACTAAACAACAGGAATCTATTAGCTCACAGCTTTGAGGCTAAGAGAAGTCCAGAGTTAAGGTGTAATCAAGGCGATTCTTTCTACCAGAAGAGTGCAGAATTCTGGGGCTAGCTGCAGTGATCCTTAGTACTTGGCTTTTCAGTCACATGGCAATGCACATGGTGGCCTCTCCTGGCTTCTCCTTTTTATTCCAGGTTCCATTGACTTTCAGCTTCTGGGTGCTCTATCTGGCTTTCTCTTTTCTGTCTGAATTTCTTTCTGCTCGTGAAGGACTCCAGGAATAGAATTAAAACCATCTCATGAGGTATGGACTCATCAATTTTTTTTTAATGGAAAGGAAAATTGGTGTTTATGGGACCTGAGTAATTTTCGCAATATAAGTCATCCAAAAAGTGGCAGAGGTATGTTGCAAATGCTGGTCTCTTGGGCTTCAAAGCTCATACCTTTAAAGAATCACCATTACATGAGGCACCATAGGAATAAAAGGAGAACATGATAATGCTGCTAAAATGTAGAAATGGTGCCATAAAACTACCTTGGCAATGTCTATACTTGATCCCCAGTCAAGCCAGATGAATGCTCACTTCATCTCTCAATGGAGACTGTGTGTATTGTAGTCACAAATACTCCACCCCTCTATGTCACCATCAATTGCCTATGAATCCCTCTGGATCACCATGCTCTCAGTAGGGTCCATTTATTTTTTGGTGAAAAGAAAAAAATGTTAGAACTCAGGATAACACCTTTTTGGGTAATTTTAATTCCTTTTAAACATATGTTTGCATTAAGTAGGCTAACATTATATTAGAATATAGATATAGATAGATATAGATATGTAGAAATATATATAGAGAGATATATTCTTCTCTAAGTAATCACTACATTAGCTTGAATGTCTTATAATTGTCTTTGCTGCTGTTATTTTGGCTCCATGAGCCAAATACACAACTAACCATGTACAAAATATTTCTTGTGTGGGTAATAATACTAATACATAAAATTCTAAAATGCATTATTTATTAAATTGACTAAGAAAAAAAAGGACCCTAACATTAAAAGCCATTATGGCTGAAGAAGAAGAATGGAGAAAGCATTTAGGATGTTCTAGAGGAAACATTTTGCTCCATTTTAATATATCAAGATTAGAAAATAATCAACAACTAAAATGCAATTTCCATGAAATGAAAAATCTTGCCTGTTAGAAGAAAGGGATGTAGTTATATAACATAGCAAAAAGCTAGCATTAAAGGTAATTTTTTTCACCCATATTTGTATTTTACATGAGGTTTTACTATTTTATACAGTCCCATGTCATAGATTTTACCTTCCCTTCTAGTAATATACATGACCTTAGACTTTTCCTTTCAAACACTGTCATACTCATTTAATAGCTCTGCTAGTTACAAACACCATGATATGCTTTCACCATTTCCATTCATTTCCAAAGATTTATGAACCTTTTTACCAATTCTTTACAAATTAACCCTCAGCTTTCCATTCTCTATCCTCCATTTTCTGGTTACCTATATCCTAATTATTAACTCCATGAATTTGCACAATATATTTAGTTCATAATAGTGCCATCATGCAGTATTTGTCCTTTTGTGTCTGACTTGCTTCACTCAACATAATATCCTCCAGGTTCATCCATGTTGTCATATGTTTCACAACTTCATTTCTTCTTACTGGTACATGATATTCCATCGCGTGTATACACCACAATTTGTTTATCCATTCATTGGTTGATGGATACCTAGGTTATTTCCAAATATTGGCAATTATGAATATCACTGCTATGAACATTGGTGTGCAGATGTCTGTTCGTGTCTCTTCTGTCAGTTCTTCTGGGTATATACCTAGTAATGGTATTGCTAGGTCACATGACAAGTCTATATTTAACTTCCTTTGGAGCTGCAAAACAGTTCATCACAGTGGCTATACCATTCTACATTCCCACCAACAGTTAATAAGCATCCTTATCTCTCCACATCCTCTCCAACATTTACAGTTTTATGACTTTTTAATAGCGGTCAGTCTAATACGTGTGAAATGATATCTCATTGTAGTTTTGATTTGCATTTCTCTAATTGATAGTGAACAGCTTTTCATGTGTTTCTTTGCCATTTGTATTTCTTTTTTGGACCATTGTCTTTTCAAGTCTTTTCTCATTTTTTAATCAAGTACTTTGTCTTTTTATTGAAGTGTATGATCTCTCTGTATATCATAGATATTAAACCCTTAATGGATATGTGATTGACAAATATTTTCACCCACTGAGTTGGAAGCTTTTTCACCCTTTTGACAAAGTCCTTTGAGGTGCAAAAGTGTTTAGTTTTGAGGAGATCCATTTATCTATTGTTTCATTTGTTGCTCATGCTTTGGATGTAAGGTTTAAGTAACTACCTCCTACCACAAGATCTTGAAGATGTTGTCTTCCTTTTTCTTTTAGGAGTTTTATGGTTTTCCCTTATATTTAGGTCCTTGATCCATTTTGAGTTAATTTTTGTATGAGGGATGAGATAGAAGTCCCCTTTCTGTCTTTTGTATATGGATATCTAGTTATCCCAGCACCACTTATTGAATAGACTGCTCTGGCCCAGCTGGATGGGCTTAACAGTCTTGTCAAAAATCACTTGACTGTATTTTGACAGTCAAGGGGCTATTTCTGAGTTCTTTATTTTGTTCCATTGGTCAATGTGACTGTCTTTATGCCAGTATCATGTTGTTTTTACCACTGTAGCTAAGTAATGTGATTTAAAGTCAGTAAGTGAGAGTCCTCCAACTTCTTTCTTCTTTTTAAAAATATTTTTGGCTATTCAGTCTCCTTAAACTTCCAAATAAATTTGGTAAATTAATTTTTCCTTTTCTGTAAAAAAGGCTGTTGGGATTTTTACTGGGATTGTGTTGAATCTGTAAATAAGTTTGGGTAGAATTGACATCTTAATGATATTTAGTCTTCTACTCCATGAACATTTATTTAGGTCTTCTTAGTTTTTTTTGGCAAAGTTTTGTAGTTTTCTGACTACAGGCCCTTTATATCTTTGGTTAAGTTTATTCCTAAATATTTTATTGTTTTAATTGCTATTATAAATGGAATTTCTTTTTTCTGATTTCCTTCTCGGATTGCATATCAGTAGTGTAAAGAAATGCTATTGGTTTGGGGGGAATAATCTTGTATCCTGCCACTTTGCTGAACTCGTCTCTTAGTTCTAATAGCTTTGTTGTGGATTTTTCAGGAAAGTCTAGATATAGGATCAGATCATTAGCAAATAGTGAAAGTTTTACATTTTCCTTTCCTATTTGGGTGCCTTTTATTTCGTTATCTAGTCTAATTGCTCTAGCCAGAACCTCTAGTACAATGTTGAACAGCAATGGTGACAGGCATCTTTGTCTTGTTACCGATCTCAGTGGGAAAGCTCTCAATCTTCCAACACTGAGTGCAATGTAGGTTTTTTCATATATACACTTTACCATATTTAGAAAGCTTCCTTCTATTCCTATCTTTTGGAGTGCTTTTTATCAAGAAAAGGTGCTGTATTTTGTCAAATGCCTTTTCTGCATCAATCTAGAGGATCATGTGATTTTTATTCTTCAATTTATCAATGTGGTTTATTATGCTAATTGATTTTCTTGTGTTGAACCACTCTTGCATACCTGGGATAAAACCCACTTGATCGTGGTGCGTAATTCTTTCAATGTGATTTTGGAATCTGTTTGCAAGTATTTTTTTGAGGATTTTTGCATCTATATTCATTAGAGGTATTGGCCTGTAATTTTCTTTTTTCATAGTTTCTTTATCTGATTTTGGTAATAAGATGATGTTGGCTTTATAGAATGAGTTTGGTAGCTTTTTCTCCTGTTCAATTTTTTTGGAAGGGGTTGTGCAAGTTTGGTATTATATTGTATTTGAATGATTGGTAAAATTTACCTGTGAATCCATCTGGTCCCAGACTTCATGTTTGTGAAGTTTTTGATGACTGTTTCAATCTCTTCACTTGTGATTCGTTTGTTGAGGTCTTTTGTTTCTTCTAGGGTCAGTGTAGGTAATTCGTGTATTTGTAAGAATTTGTTCATCTCTTCTACATTGTCTAGTTTTTTGGTATACAGTTGTTCATAATATCCTCTTATGGTCCTTCTTATTTCTGCAGTGTCAGTGGTAATGTCCCCCCTCTCACTTCTGATTTTATTTATGTCTTATCTCTTTTTTTTTTTTGTCAGTCTAGCTAAGGGTTTGTCGATTGTGTTTATCTTCTCAAAGAACCAACTTTTGGTTTTGTAGATCCTCTCTATTGTTTTTTTTGTTTTCAATTTCATTTATTTCTGTTCTGATCTTTACTACTTCTTTCTTTTGTCTTGGTTTGGGATTAGTTTGCTGTTCATTCTCTAGTTTCTGCCAGTGTGTATTAGATCTTCAATTTTTGCTCTTTCTTCTTTTTTAATGTAAGCATTGAGTGCTACAAATTTCCCTTTCAGCAATACCTTTGCAGTGTCCCATAGATTTTGATATAGTGTTGTAATTTTCATTCATCTCAAGGTATTTGCTGAATTCTCTTGCAATTTCTTCTTTGGCTCAGTGAGTTAAATTTAATAGTGTGTTGTTTAAAATCCATATATTTATGAATCTTCCCTTTTCCCATCCATTATTGATTTTCTGCTTCATTTTGTTATGATCAGAGAAAGTGTTTTGTATAACTTCAATGTTTTCAAATTAATTGAAAATTGTCTTGTGACCCAACATATGGTCTATTTTGGAGAAGATTCCATGACTAATTGAAAAGAATGTATATCCTGCTGTTTTGGGGTGCAATGCTCTATAGATGACTGTTAGGTCTATTTCATTTATCATATTATTCAAGCTCTCTGTTTCTTTATTTATCCTCTGTCCAGATGTTCTATCAGATACTGAGAGTAGTGTATTAAAGTCTCCAACTACTAGTGTAGAGACATCTATTTCTCCCTTCAGTTTTACCAGTGTGTGCCTAATGTATCTTGGGGCACTTAGCTGAGTAAATATTTAATATAGTTATTTCCTCTTGGTGAATTGCTCCTTTTATTATTAATATATAATGACCTTCTTCATCCCTTATAACAGTTTTGCATTAGAAATCTATTGTGTCCAATATTAGTTTAGCTACTCCAGCTCTTTTTTGGTTACTATTTGCATAGAATATCTTTTACCAACCTTGCACTTTAACCTCATTGTATCTTTATACCTGAGGTGGGTCTTTTGTACACAAAATATACATGTCTCATATCTTTTTATCCATTCTATCAGTCTATGTCTTTTGTTTGAGGAGTTCAAGCCATAAACATTCAATGTTATTACTGTAAAGGCTTTACTTACTTCATCCATTTTATCCTTCGGCTCTCTGTTGTCATATCATTCTATTGTCTGTCTTCTTACTCTTTATTTACCTTTCCTAATAATCTTAATTTCTACACTTTTCTCTAAATCTTTCACAATTGTTTTTTTCCTTTCATGCTGCAACATTCCCTTTAGTATCTCTCAAAATTTGACATTTGGAAACATATTCTATCAGTTTTTGTTTGTCTGTGAAGACTTTGAACTCACCGTTATTTCTGAAGGTCAGTTTTACCGAATACAAAATTCATGACTGGAAGTTTTTCTCTTTCAGTACCTTAAATACATCATACCACTTTTTTCTCGCCTCCTTGGTTTCTGATGAGAGGTTGGCACTTAATCTTATCAAGTTTCCCTTGTATGTGATGCTTTGCTTTGCTCTTGCTGCTTTAAGAATCTTCTCTTTATCTCTGATATTTGTCATTCTGAATAGTAGGTGCCTTGAGGTAGGTCTGTTCAGATTTATTGTTTGGGGTGCATTGTCCTTCTTGGATAGTGATATTTAAGTCTTTCACAAGGGTTGGGAAGTTTTAGGTCATTATTTCCTCAAATACTTTTTCTGCCCCTTTTCCATTCGCTTTTCCTTCTGGGACACCAATAATGTGAATGTGTGTGCATTTCACATTGTCATTCAAATTCCCTGAGACTCTGTTCCATTTTTTTCATTTTCTTCTCTTTCTGTTCTCCTGTCTTTTCCAGTTCAGATGTTCTGTCTTTGAAATCACTAATTCTGTTTTCAAGCCATTCAAATATGCTCTTATGTTGCTCTAATGTATTTTTAATCTCATCCATCTTGTCTTTCATTCCCATAAAGTCTGTTACTTTTCTTTGCAGGGTTTCAAATTGTTCTTTATGCTCAGCCAGTGTCTTCTTAATATGCTTTATTCTTAAGTCAAATTTTCTTTAAATTCTCTGAATTGATTTAGGAGAGTTGTGTGATTTTCACTGATCAATTTTCTTAAATCTTGTATCTTCAGGATATTTGGTTTCTTCCTTTGACTGAGTCATGTCTTCCTATTTCTTATTATGGCTTGCCATTTTTTGCTGATGTCAAGGCAGGTGAATATGTTGTTGAATATACTCTGATGGCCAATTTCTCTCTTTTGCCTATTTTTTTCCCACAGCTCTTCTTTAGTATCTGGTTCAACTTATTCTAAGTCTTTAAAATTGTCCCGCTTAAGTTATCAAAATTGGTCCAGGGACTCATTAATGGAGTGCAGATTTTCTCCCAGGGGTTAGGATACTGAGAGAATAAAAAACAATTTTTGTCCATGCAATTTCCATGGCAGCCTGCAGATGGTGTCCATCAGCACACCTTTTCATGGAGGTATTTCAGTCTCAGCTTTCCTGTGTTCTTATATTGCTACTTCAAAATGGAGATTCCAAGTTTGCTCTGCTGGCCAAACTCACTGAAGAAAAGCCCCCTGGCACCTTCCTTTTCCCTTGAAACAGCTGACAAGGAAGAAGATGTCTGTTTCCCCCTCAGTCAGCTGCAGTGAGCCAGAGGTTTTAATATCTTGGGGGTGTGGGTGGGGAACCCATCCTATCCACTGCCAGGGTGCTTTGTAACTCACATTTGTTGTTTCTGGTTTTTCATCTTTCTGTCCTTCACCTTCCTGGGAGTTGTGTACCACTGTCCTCATCTGCTGACACCCAAAGCAGGTCCCTCAGACAGCTTTTGGTTCTTTCTCTGTTGTTTTTGGGAGAGAATTGAGCTCTGTCTGTTAGTCTGATGCCATCTTCCTACAATCTAAAGCTAATTTTTTTAGGTAGAAAAAATTTTCACTTGTGATTTTTGTCTACACTCTCATGGTGATGTTTACACAAATGCAAATTCCTAATCCAAGTAGAAGAAATTTATTACTCTTCTATTTTTAGAATAACAATAAAATTGGTCAAAAATTGAGTATAGAATTACACCTAACATTAGTTTTAGAATCTGGTACCGAATAAATATTTTTAAACAGTACACTTTATATCATCAAACTTCAAAAATGAAAGATCCTCTTTCTTAGAAATCAATTCGGACGATAAATAGAATTAAGCTAGTCAAAAAAAAAAAAAATCCTGAATGACTTCTCTAAAGAAAAATGAAATTATATTAGTGAAAATAACTATTTCTCCTGAGGTTAGGACCTTATTTATTTCTGTATCACAAATGACTAACAGTAATGTGTGCCCCACAGCAGGCTCTTAAAAAGGCTCTTAAAAAAAAACCTGAATCATACCACTTTGTTTAAATTAGATAAAAGGAGGAAGAATTAGTGGGGGAAGGAGGGGAAGAAAACTGAGAGAAAAATAATTTTTATCAACAATTGCTTTCAATTTTTGCATGGCTGGATACAAGTTTCATGAAAGGATACAGTGTTTATGTTACCCACTAACATAGTTTTCAAGTTTATCTTTCATAATTTTTAACCCCTGATTAATTTCAATCTACACTCATCCATTGGGCTAAAATAGAATTACAGTCCAAATTGTTTTAATCACAATCATATTACTTTTGCAAGATAATGGAGACATCTCATGTATTGTGGAACACATTGATTTCAGGAAAAAAGAAAGAACAAAGGATAAGAATCTGTTCACCAGCTCAATGTAATCCTATTTCCATTGTGCCATGACTGTTATCTAAACATTATCATCAGATATTAGATGTGTACCTTTATAAAAATGTCACTACAGACTTAGAAACCCCTTTGTTCCAATTGTGGATTTACCAAGTACATTTTGAGGATCTGTAATTTAAATCCGAAATAGCCTTGCCCACTTAATGGCTGCAATATGTAAACGAACCATATTGGGTTTATTGAAAAGTAAGATCTCTCTTAATAAATGCTTTAGTATCAATTTTGTCAATTAGTATTTGTAAATTGGCTTATAATTAATTGCCTTTCTAAAAATAATCCCTCCTTGAATTACCTGGTTAAATACCAACCTAGAACTGCGAAACTAAGGGTTTGATTCTGAACCTATAGTGAACAGCCTGGGCGTGTGGCTCCAGGTTGATGGCCACCCAGCTGGCCATTCCATACATCATGAATGAAACAGACATTAATTCAGAGGAATTGTACCTTCTGTATTTGATTCTAATTAAAATTTTAAAATATAAATGAATTATTTTAGGAATATGAGAAATGATAGAACATAGATGGTATAACTTATACAGACAGGAATATATTTTATTTAATGACACTTCTGTCACCTTCTCTATAGTAAATGTGTGTGTCTTCATATTGCAAAGGATGACTCTCAGTGCCAGAGAGATTTTTTTTTTAAGAAATCAAGTATTCTTATTTATTTATTTGTTTAGTTTTATCACTTCTGACTCTAGAATGCTTTTTGCATTCATTATAGAAAAGTTCTATGAAACAGGATAAAATTAGAGGAAAAAAAGTTTAAAATTTCTCTCAGAACATGTACTAAGAGTAGAAAACTTTGCTAGCCAGCTGAATCAGTGGTTTTCCAAAGGAGTATTAATAGCTTATATAATTTAATATTCATTGAGGTTCTACAATGTACTATTTAATTTTGTCAGGTGAACCAATATATTTAAAATTTACTGTATTACAGTCATATTTCAATGATATTAATTTGGTATTGTGAAAGCATTTTGGGATAATTTCCAATTGAATAAATATGAACTTAGAGGATAATTGACTATGCCATTACCCTAAGTAACAGCTATATGTGACTCTTATATAAATATCAGTAAAGGGAAATTTTATTTAGATTAAGCATATTTGTTTAATTGAAATATTAGAAAATATGGTATAATGCAGTAGTGGAATTCAAGAAACTCATAATGAACAATATTGTAATATAATGAATATACTATTTTATAATATTTATGATAGTGTTCAGAAATTAGGATGAAATAAAATTCATATATCATTATGTACTTATTCTAACACTAATTCAATTTATTAAAATGTAAGTATCTGTTCCATGCTGAGAAAATGAGGGAATACCTGACTTTCTCTAAAGGAGCATCACTTAGAGATACAAAACATAAAGATTTTTCTCCTTCATTCTGCTTCTATGATAAATTACATTGACGAATTTGGTTGATTGGTTTAACTTTACTTGATACTGTGAATATACATATATATTTTTGAGTATAGGAAAATATTGAAAAACACCTATGCAAACATTTTTGTCAAAGTGTTAAATATAGTACAATCTAAAATGGAGAGCAAATTCTGGCACCAATAGGGAAACTATGATAATTAAACATGTACCATTTTTTTCATGGACTTTTAATCTACAAATCTACAGTATATTGTCATGTAAATCAAAGTTATCACTTTATACATACATCTACATTCCGTAAACAGTTGCAAAAATGGCCCAAACAGCATATTATTTGTCTCAAAAGAATGATGGCAATGCTGACCATAAACTTAGAAGACAACAATTTTCTTATTTCCTTTTTATATTTTTGAGTCTTTTTTCTCTTCTTTTCTTGATTTCCTCCCTTTATCTCTCTTTCCTTTTCTTAACTAGTGAAAATACTTATTTTTCCCTATGTTAATGCCATAATTTCTTAATTTATATATGTTGTAAAAAATGTATAAAATTAATTTTATGTTATGTAGGGAACAGCATCAATTACATAGGGCATTATATTCTAATGACTCAAAAAGCCAAGACATGTTCTCATACTACACCTCTGACAAATTTGTTGCCATGCTGATAAATGGAGGATTTACTGATCTTCTGCTGTCTAAAAATTTACAAGTTTTTTTTCTTAAGGATAAAAAGATGTGTCAACAGCAAATTTCCTCTGCTTGTAAAAATAACACACTCTGATGAGAAAGATTTTACTAAACAAGAATCAAACAAATTACTATGGAAGAGAGAATCAAAACATCAGATGATTCTTAAATGCAAATGCATTGACAATGTAAAACATATCCAGGGAGGGCCAAGTAGTAGCGGGACCTATGCAGTGTCAGAAAAGACACTTAAATCTGGAGAGTGCAATAAAACATATCACTGTACTTACCAAATAATGACAGAATTGAAGTCTGAAAATTACAGTGCAAGTGTAGTGATTCTATCTAAAAGGGCACAAAAATTGAGGACATGGAGTCATAGTACAAAGCGAAGGACTGTCTATGGTGAGGACTTTACTGCACAATAGATGGATAAATGGTGATGTGATGATGACAAGTTCTCATTAGGAAATACTAAAACTTTAAGTATGAGAGCTTGCTAGGATAAGAAGGAACAAATTACACAATAATTTTTACCTTAAGATAAACGGGGAATTTTTTAAGTTAACCCTTTCCTAGAAATATACAAGCTTGGAAGGAAATATATAAGTTTTGAAGGGAAAAAAAGGCTTTTGAGGAAACAATGACCGAAAGCAAAGGTGGCTTCATTTTCTGTCTTTTCTTATTTTTTTTTATTGTTTCGGTTTTGCTTTTAATTTTTACTTTATCTACTTTAATAAAATTAAAAAATAGGTGAGTCAACATGATCAAATCATGTGGATTAACTATCTACCAATAGTATCCTTGTCAAGCTAGGATTAAGAGTTCCTATAAAGGGTCTAGATACTGGGAAAGAGATGCAGGGAGTACTAGGTAATGTAGCAATAAGATTCTATTTAAATGTTCATTTATCTCTCCTTTTCCCTTATTAGTATTACAACAGATTTTTTGATCATACAAACATATAAAAATAATTTTAAAAAATAAGCAGGCACCTACAAACATTTGTACATTTATTGCTATATAAATTATGAACATGCATTACCTACATATAATTGGACATTAAAATATATACAAATATGTATATTTTTTAAAAAGCTAAATAAAAATTAAGTGCAAACTTCTTTTCCTGAAACAACTTGGATTTTCTTGAATCCTGGCTGAGTTTCATGCATTCTACTTTGAAAGCCCCATTTGCTAGGTATAATAAGGAGATAATAAAAGATGAAGCAGAATAGTATTTGCTGAACAGGTGTCTGTAAAAATAATTATCTATGTGTAACTAAGGTGTAATTAAGCTCACATCTATGGATGATCAGTTTTCCCATTCATACCACCATTGCCTTTTGGGGGTCAAAATGCCACCTCAATCTCTGATACAAATGTGAAGACAAGGGAGGGGGCATAATGTTGCCCTGGAGCACTTAAAAGGGAGAAGGGCATCAATGAGCAAAATTCAATTTTATATGAAAAAAATCTCAGGGCACAAATAGGTAGCTCCTGCTGGAAAACCTAGGAAGAAGGTTAAGGAAAGATTTTCTCTGACATCAGAGGACTAGAGCTGATACTACTCCTCTACATGTTCTTTTAAATGGCAGGTATATTTTGCAGCTATTAACTATGCCTCTGCTCTTTGGCTTGGCTCCCAAATAACTTCCTGGTGCAGAGAAGCAACAAGGCTCAGCATTTTCTAGATACTGAACAACTTCTATGATTCCCAGGTCATCCTCTTCTATTTTTACACATCCCCAACACCAGATCTTGAAAATCAAGCTTTGTTTCTATTTCTTCTCACCCTACCTCAGGTTCATTAAAAATAAATAAATAAATAACTATTTTAGTTTTCCAATGTAACAATCCAAAGAGTCTCTCCAAGAAAATACAAACAGTCTTGTCCTGCCCAACTTGGATTTTTATACACGTCTGCAGCTCTGTCCCTACCCCTGACAGAGGAGAAAGGTGGGAGAAGCTTCATCAATTCCTGGGGCAAGGTGGGCAGCTCCAGCCTTCATAGGTTACAGAACCAACTACATCCTTGGCTCCTACTGCACAACCAACAAGGGAGAAAAGACAAGAAAGCACTAAACTAAAGGGAGAAAATATACCCAGAAAAAATACATCTAGCAAGCCAGATGCAAAAACACCAACAAAAAATTACAAGCCATACCAAGAGACCAGAAGAAATGGCCCAGTTAGAAGAACAAGATAAGCCTGCAGATGACATAAAGGATTTGAGACAACTAATTGTAGATTTTCAAACAAATCTCCTTAATAAATTCAATGAGATGGCTAAGGAAATTAAGGATATTAATAAGATATTGGACGAGCACTAAGAAGAATTTGAAAATATACACAGAAAAATAGCAGACCTTATGGAAATGAAAGGTGCAATAAATGAAATTAAAAATACACTGAAGGCATATAACAGCAGATTTGAGGAAGCAGAAGAAAAGATTGGTGAGCTTGAAGACATGGCCCCCAAAAGAGAACATACAAAAGAACATATGAAGAAAAGAATAGAAAAAATTGAACAGGATTTCAGGGTACTAAATGACAGCAAGAGACGTGCAAACATACATGTCATGTGTGTTCCAGAAGAAGAAGAGATGGGAAAAGGGGCAGAAGGAGTATTTGAAGAAATAATGGTAGAAAATTTCCCAGTCCTAATGAAGGACATAGATATCTGTGTCCAAGAAGCACAACATACTCCCATTTGAATAAATCTAAATAGACCAACTCCAAGACACATACTAATCACAATGTCAAATGCCAAAGACAAAGAGAGAATTCTGAGAGCAGCAAGAGAAAAGCAATGCATAACATATAAGGGATACCCAATAAGATTAAGTGCCAATTTCTCATCAGAAAACATGGGGGCAAGAAGGCAGTGGTATGATATATTTAAGGTACTGCCAGAGAAAAACTGCCAGCCAAGAATTTTAAATCCAGCAAGATTATTTTTCAAAAATGAAGGTGAGTTTAGGATATTCACAGATAAACAGAAACTTCAAGAGTTTATAACAAAAAGACCAGCTTTGCAAGAAATACTAAAGGGAGTGTTACAGCCTGAAAAGACAGGAGAGAGAGGCTTGGAAGAGAGTCTGGAAATGATGACTGAATCAGTAAGAGCAACTAAAAGTGTCAAAAATAAAATGACAGATAAAAATGCAAAGATCAAAATGGATGAAATAAGAACTGTCTTTACAGTAATAACATTTAATGTTAATGGATTAAACTCCCCAATCAAAAGGCACAGACTGGTGGAATGGATAAGAAAATATAAGCTATCTATATTCTGTCTGCAAGAGACTCACCTTAGACCCATGGATACCAGTAGATTGAAAGTGAAAGGCTGGAAAAATATATTCCATGCATGTAGTAACCAAAAAAAATCTGGGATAGCTATACTTATATCAGATGAAATAGACTTTAAAAGCAAAACTGTTGTTAGAGACAAGGAAAGACATTACATATTAATAAAAGGAATTATTCACCAGGAAAAAATAACAATCATAAATGTATATGCACCTAACCAGGATGCCCCAAGATTCATGAGGCAAACACTGGCAAAACTGAAGGGAGAAATAGACATCTCTACAATAATAGTTGGAGACTTCAATACACCACTCTCAGCATTGGATAGAACATCTGGGCAGAGAATCAATAAAAAAACAGAGAGCTTGAATAATATGATAAATGGACTAAACCTAATAGACATATACAGAACATTACACCCCAAAACAGCAGAATATACATTCCTTTCAAGTGCTCATGGATCTTTCTCCAGGATAGACTGTATTTCGGATCACAAAGCAGATCTCAATAAATTCAACAAAATTGAAATTATACACAGCACTTTCTCTGATCATAATGGAATAAAGTTGGAAATAAACAAGCAGCAGAAAAAGGGAAAATTCACATATATATGGAGATTAAACAACACACTCTTAAATACTCAGTGGGTGATAAGAGAAATTTCAAGAGAAATCAATATATATCTCAAGAAGAATGACAATGCAAATACAACATATCAGAACCTATGGGATGCAGTGAAAGCAGTGTCGAGAGGAAAATTTATAGCCCTTAATGCTTACATTAAAAAAGAAGAAAGAGCTAAAATCAGTGACCTAATTACACAGCTGGAGGAACTAGAAAAAGAACAGCAAACTAATCCCAAAGCAAGTAGAAGGAATGAAATAAAGATCAGAGCAGAAATAACCAAGGATGTGTATCACTTGTATTCAAAAAACTACAATGCATTGCTAAAAGAAATTAAAAAAAACCTAAATAATTGGAAGAACATTCCATGCTCATGGATTGGAAGACTAAATATCATTAAGAAGTCAATTCTACCCAAATTGATATACAGATTCAATGTAATCCCAATAAAAATTCCACCAGCATTTTTTAACAAATGGAATACAGAATTATCAAATTTACCTGGAAGGGTAAGAGGCCCTGAATAGCTAGAAACATCCTAAAAAGGAAAAGTGAACTTAGAGGACTCTCACTTCCAGACTTTAAATCATATTACCTAACTACAGTGGTGAAAATAACATGGTACTGGCATAAGGATAGACACATAGACCAATGGAATCGAATTGATGGTACAGAAACAGACCTTCACATCTATGGCCAAGGGATTTTTGATAAGCCTGTCAAACCCACCCAGCTGGGAAAAAAACAGTTTATTCAACAAATGATGCTGGGAGAACTGGATATCCATAACTAAAAGAAAGAAAGAAGACCCCTATCTCAAACCTTATACAAAAATTAACTCAAAATGGATCAAAGACCAATATATAAAATCAAGTAAAATAAAGTTCCCAGAAGAAAATGTAGGAAACCATCTTCAAGACCTGGTGGCAGGTGGTGGATTCTTGAACCTTACACTGAAAGCACGAACAATGGAAGAAAACATGGATAAATGGGACCTCCTCAAACTTAAACACTTCTGTGATTCAAAGGACTTCATCAAGAAGGTGAAAAGGCAGCCCACTAAATGGGAGAAGATACTTGGAAACCACATATCTGATAAGGGTTTGATTTCCATTCTATATAAAGAGATCATACAACTCAAAAATAAAAGAGCAAGAAATCCAATTAAACAATAGGCCAAAGATTTAAACAGACATTTCTCCAAAGACGAAATAGTAATAGCCAAAAAGCACATGAAAAAATGTTCCATATTACTAGCTTTTAGGGAAATTCAAATTAAAACAACAAAGATATATCATCTAACACCCATAGAATGGCCATTATTAAAAAACAGACAGCAATAAGTGCTGGAGAGGATGTGGAGAAATAGGAACACTCCTTCACTGTTGGTGTGAGTGTAAAATGGTGCAGCCTCTGTGAAAGACAATTTGACAGTTCCTCAG
This sequence comes from Cabassous unicinctus, assembly GCA_029593785.1. NCBI lineage: Eukaryota > Metazoa > Chordata > Mammalia > Cingulata > Chlamyphoridae > Cabassous > Cabassous unicinctus. The sequence continues at coordinate 66,742 of JAQZBX010000129.1, forward strand.
GAAGCTGAATATAGAACTACCATATGATCCAGCAATCCCTCTACTAGGATTATATCCAGAAGAACTAAAAACTATGACACGAACAGACATCTGCACACTGATGTTCATAGTGGCGTTATTCACAATTGCTAAAAGATGGAAAAAAACAAGTGTTCATCAACCATTGACTGGATAAACAAAATGTTGTATATACATAATAATGGAATACTATGCTGCGGTAAGAAGAAATGAAATTGGGACACGTGATAACATGGATGAATCTTGAAGACATTACACTAAGCATAGTAAGCCAGACATAAAAGCACAAATATTGCATGGTCTCATTAATATGAACTGAATACGAAGAATAAACACATGGAATTAAAACTTAGAGTATAGATTATTAGGAGATAAGAGGAGGGTTGAGAAGAACTACTGATGCTTAATGTATGTCGAAGCTTTAATTAACTTGACTGTAAAAGTGTGGAAATGGATAGATTTGATGATCACACATTAAAGTGAGTAGCAACTGGTTTATGAATGGGATTGTGGCTGAAATGGGTAGTCTAAGGAAGTAAATGTCAATTGAAAAAAAGCTAAAGAATGATCTAGGGACTGAAAAACAGTGAACCCAGAGGCAGATGAGAATTGTGGTTGAGGGTACAAATGCAAGAGTGTCCTTCTGTGAGCTAGAGTAGATGTACATCTCTATTGCAGGGAGGCGGGAATGTGGAGAAGCATGGGGAAACTACTATTGATGTTACCTACAGACTGTGGTTAACAGCAATACTATAATATTCTTGCATCAATGACAAAGATGTACAGTGTTGATAATGGAGGTTAATGGAAAAAGTGTGTCAAATGTATGCTATGGGCCATGGTTGTTTGGTAGTAATAGTCTAATATTATCTCATAATCTGTAATAAATGTTCCAGCACAGTGTGGTGTGTTGGTAAAGGGGTGTTGTGAGGGAATTCTACGTAAGTGTATGATTGTTTTGCAAGTGTTTTGCAAGTTCACAACTTCTGTAATAAAATATATTTTTTTAAAAAAATAAGGTGGGTTAGGGGGAAAATACACCAAATGTAAGATAGAGACTATATAGTTAGTAGTAATATTTAGACAATGCTCTTGAATAGTTTGTAACAAATGTTTCATAACAATGCAAAGTGTTGGTGGAGGGTTGATGTATGAGACCCCTGTATGCTGTTATGTATGTTTATTTTGTGAGTTCACAATCTTTTCTATACACTTATTTTTTGTGCGTGTTCATGTATGAATGATATACTTCAATGAACAATATATTTAAAATCATCAATATACAGCAAGTGGCTGGTATTTTAAAGACTAAAGATAAGTATTTATGTAACATCAGGGGATTTAAATAGACACAATCTCTGCAAATAAAATACTGGTGTAATAGGTACAAATTAAAACTTTTTTTCACATTCAGATGAATAGATTGTAAAAGATAAATCTAGAATATAAGTCAGACTTCCATACAGGAATGAAATATTATGTTAAGGCAGAATTTCTAAATTATAAAATAATTTTGGATAGTGCTTTATACTTCTTCCTTTTTCTTGAAAGTTCTATGAAGTGTGCCTATTTAAGTATTCTGATAATTTTTACATCAATTATTAGCTTGAGTCTTTAAAATACCACAACTTGCTTTATGTTGAGTTCAGTAGACTATTTTTTCAATGTCCTAGGTAGTAAATTTAGGCATATTTCCTTTCAAATTCCAATAGGCAAATGCAGATACATGAAGGAAAGTTCAAGAGAATCATCAGTGATGAGCCTGTTAAAAAGATTCTTTCAAATTGATTACTCAGTTCAAGCGTGACTTAGCTGCTTTTAAAAATAAAGGTATCTACTTATTTTCCATTGAAGTGTTGCCACATTTGTTGCCTTGAAAGAATATAATGAAATTGAATGCAGATTTTTTTCACATTCCACTTGTAAATATTAATATTTCTGATATTTCATTTATAAATAAAAACAAGATGGTTTTGTGCCATCTTCCATTTATAGATTGTTATATGTACTACAGACAGTTTAGTGTATATTTATTTGCTTTATTGAAAAAAATTGGAAGTCACAGGGCATTGCAAGTACCAATAAATATTTTATTAATTTTATTCTCTCTGCCTGAGTTATTCCAATGGCTTGCTCCCTCACTTCCTTCATGAGTTCTGTACAAATGCCACTTTATTATTTGATGCCTTTCCTGACCTCTCAATTTAAAATAACAAATTTACACATATGATCCAGTATTTGGTATATCACATATAACAAGAGGTCTACTTTTGGCAATTTTGTTAATCAGAAATCAAAATTTCCTCAAAGGCTTTAAAGTCCATTGAGACAAAAGTCTTGAAATAAACAAACATTTTTTCTTTAAAATCCTTTTCCCAATTGGCTTTCAAGTGTGTTCACCATCTTTCTGAATTTTGCTCCAAACTAGGGATAAGTGGTGGGTGAGTGGGAGATGTCAGCTGTCAATCATTAGGAAACCTCTGATTTTTTTGTTTACATGGATGACTATTGCCACAATTTCATTTACTTTATTTGTTTATTGACAAATATCAAAGTGAGGTTTTATTCTCTCTTCCAACTGAAGCAACTAAACTTTTGGGAAGCCACCTTGAGACTATGTGAACCTTCTCTCCTACCCATGCTCACCCTTCCAATGCAAAAAGTGTGAATGGAAGAAGTAAAGCAAATGTACATGTTTTTACATAAGTACATGAATGAATATATACAATATATTACTAAGATAGAGATTCAATATAAAATCTTAAGAAATAATTTCATGTTTCTTCCTTATATATATTGATTCACTCATGGCTTTTCATTTATTTTTTTATGAAGATTTAATGTAAATGTGAAAAGAAAACACATTTCTCAACAGCAATATTTGAAGAAGGAAAGATGATTCTCCCTGCCAAAAATGTCAGTGAAGCATCCTGCATGAGATAAATTTGGAACATCATTTTGAAATAAGTATGTATTCAAAGCAGGATTTTAACATTAATTTTCAACAAGTTCTATATTTCATCTTGAGCATGCCAAGGAGACAATTACATGTACTGACCAATGTGTCTGGAATGTTACCTAAACAGATATAAACTTGCATTTGGATTGCAGTAATCAAGATTACCAAATTACATATGTCAATGGTATTATTTTATAATTGGTCTCCTCATATTTCTTGGAGATTTTGTCTTCCATAGATAAACAAGAACGTTTTCAAAAAGAACAACTTAATGTCTACTTTAGTGTTTTATATGCAAAAGCAACTGAATAAGTGATTTTAAGCTATCTCATCCACAGAACATTTAAAACTGCCTGTAAGTCTATAAAGATCACAATTCCAGACACCTACATCTATGTACTTGTGTATAATTAGTATCTGCATCAAATACTACTCACATGTATCTTATAATGTTGATTGAGTTTATTATTTTCCTGTTTGAATTGTTTCTGTATGTTTAAAGTTCATAAAATTACAGCAACTCAGATGTTTTAGAAATGTGCACATCTCAAAGAATCACAATAAGTTCTCTATTTGTTTATCAAAAATACTCCAGCTTGTAATAGTATGTAAAAATTTTTTTAAATCTGAAAATGTGTCCATTATTCTAAAAATGTAATATTACTCAGTTTGTGTATTAGTACTCAAAAATTCAGAAGGAAAGCAAAAGAGGTAGAGACATGTGACAATAATAAACAGAAAATAGGAAAAAATGATCTGATAAGAAATAAGTTTAGACAAAAATTATAGAAATTTTAATACATTCCATAATGTATTTTAGCTATTGTACTTTTTGAGATTTTTCCTTTCTTCTAAAGAATATTATTTGTTTCTGAAAAGCAATTGTATTAAACAAAGTGTGTAAGGAAATCCCAAAAATTCCAAGCATGATAACATCATTAATACAAAAGACTTTATTCATGTAGATATTGCAAATACTTATATTTTATATAATAAATAAGAATATTTTTGGATTTATTTGCCTTAATTTTAATTTTAGCAAGATTGTTTGTCATGCTTCCCCCACCCCCATTGTATGTTTAAATCATGTAGAAATGGGAAAAGTCATAAACTTGGAAGCAATGCATTTAAAAATTGAACAGCAGAGAGGAATTTGGGGAAGATGGTGGAGTAGGGAGCTCCAGGGCAACAATGTTCATAGCAGCCTTATTCACAATTCCTAAAAGATGGAAACAGCCCAAGTGCCCATCAACCAATGAACAGATAAACAACATGCATGAACTTTGAGGACATTATGTTGACTGAAACAATTCAGACTCTAAAGGACATATATTGTATGGTCTCACTAATATGAACTAATACGATGATAAACTCGTGGAGTTAAAATCTAGAGGATGGTTACTAGAAGATAGAACAAGGGTTGAGAAAGGGGAGCTGATGTTCAATGTATGTAGAATTTTTAATAAGGTTGATTTTAAATGTGTGGAAATGGATTAAATTGATGGTAACATGTTATAGTGAGTATAATTAACATTGCTGATTTATAAATGTGGTTGTGGATAAAAGGGGTAGTCTAGGGATGTAAGTGTCAATTAAAAGAAACTTACAACAATGTGAATGTACAAAATTCTACTGAATTGTTCACTTAAAATAGTTAATTTTATGTGATGGGGATTTCATCACATTTAAAATTAAATAAATAAAACCACAGTAACTTGAAGAAAAAGAAAGAAAGCAGGACAATATGGTGATACATGAGGAAAATGTAAATAATGCAACCTATGGACTATAGTTAACAGTAATATTGTAATACTATTGCATCAATGGCAAAAAAGGAACTATATCAATACTAAGGGTCAACAATAGGAGGGTATAAGGTGATAAGGGATTTTTCCTTTTGGAATAATGAAAATGTTCTAAAATTTACTGATGATGACAGAAAAATTCTGTGATGAAACTGAGTTCCACTGAGTGTGCTCTTTGTGTGGATTGTACAAAGCATGAAACTACATAATATAGTGAACACTGTGGTTGATAATGGACTATAGTTAACAGTATGAATATAAGAACATTCTCTCATGAACTATAACAAATGTACAATACTAATACATGGTGTGACTAATAGGGTGGTTTATGGAAAAATATGCCAAATGTAAGCTATTGACTATAGTTAGCAGTAATATTTTGCAGATGTACTTTCAACATTTATAACAAATATTCCCCAGCATTGCAAGAGGTTGGTGGTGGGGTGATGTATGGTAGGAATGATTGTTTTGTAAGCTTACAGCTTTTCTAATATGAATTATTTAATTAATTAATTAATTTTTAAAAAATCTCTAGAGGTGGGTATTCAGGGACTGCTTTAAACACCCAAGATAGGTCTGTCACTGGGAAACTGGGGGGACAATGAAACTCCTATAAACAGGGGGACTCCAAAATAACTAACAAGCAAACCCAGAACATGACAGAGGCCAAGAAAGAAAGGTAAAGTCCAGTTGCTGTCTTATCACCAGCTGGTTACAAAACCAAGAAACACATCTCAGGCCAGAGTTAACATTTTAAAATATTAAAATGTATAGTGTGGATCAAAAAGAGTACAAGACAAACAAAGAAAAAGGAAATGTTGGCCCATCCAATGGAAGTGGATAAAAATCCAGAAACCACCAACAAAAAAGATGAAAATGTGGATCATAACACAGAACCTTTAAAAATGTTCTTAAAAATGCTCAAGGATATGAAGGAAAATACAGGAAAAAAACTAAAGTATATCAAGGAAACAATGAATGAGTAATATGAAACTTTGAGGAAGGAGAGAATTTTCAAAAAGGAACCAAACAGAACTACTGGATTTGAGAACACAAAACTGAAATGAAAAATGCTCAGGAGGGTTGGAGCTGGCAGAAGAAAAAATCAGTGAACTGGAAGACAAGAAACTCAAAATTAGTCAGTCTGAGAACCAGAAAGAAAAAAGAAACCTCAAAAGTGAAAATGGCCTAAGACAACTCTGGAACACCATCAAGGACACCAATATGTTCAGTATGGGAGTCCCACAAGGAGCAGAGAGAAAGGGACAGAAGGAATAATCAAAGAAATAATGACAGAGAACTTCCCAAATTTACCAGAAGATGTTAATATGTTCATTCAAGAAACTCAGAGAACATCAAACAGATAAATATGAAGAAAAATACAAACCATCATATATTGATCACAATATCAAATGCAAAAGACAAGGAGAGAGTTCTGAAAGCTGCAAGATAAAAGCAGCATGTTAGGTACAAGGGAGTTCCAATTAAATTGAGTACCGATTTCTCATCAAAACCCACGGGGGCAAAAAGGCAGTGGGTTCAAATACTTAAAGTGTACAAGGAAAATAACTACCAATCAAGAATTTTATATCTGGCAAGACTTTCATTCAAAAATGCAGGTGAGATCTAGATATTTCCCATATAAACAAAAGCTGAGGGAGCTCATCAGCATTTACACTCTGAGTTTGACTTAGAGAGAGGCCACATTTGAGCAACAAGAAGGTACTCAGGAGGCAACTCCTAGCACTTTCCAACACTAGGCTAAGTTGCAAATTCAAAAGCAAAAGACTCGCAAGCATAGTCATCAACATCAAGGGTCTATCCATGGGCCATCCTTCTTCACCAATCATTGCCCCTGCAATTGGGAGATTGTTGCTGTTCCATTAAACAATGTGGCAGAACTCCCCAGGATGGGATTTCAATAATCTTTCAGTTATGGGAATCTCCACAGCTCCATTTAAATGCTCCAAGAACATTTGTGGCAATGCTCCAAGAACATTTGAACATATTTATATGCCTTATATGTATGACCAGGTGAACTTCCTCCCATATATCCCCCATCAATGACACCCCACCCCATTGATCCTCCCCTGCCATAGTTGTAACCTGTCTGTGATCCAAAACCTTTTCAAAAATGAAGCCAAGAGTATTGCCAAATTCAATTAATAGGAAGATGAAATAATAATGATAGGTTTAAACATAAGAAACAAAATACATAATAATTTAGAGAAACTAAAACTAAAATAAAGTAAAAATGATTGGAGTATTTTAAAAAATGAAAAACATTTAAAAACTAATAAAATGAAATGTTATTTTTTGGACATTTTTCCTTTCATCACTGTAATATCAGTTGTCCTGTATGTACAGTGGCATTTTCTTCCATTTCTTTCCCAGTGTCTTACTTTTTTAATATAAATATTATCTTCAAAGAAGTTTTAGGTCACAGTAAGGCTACATAAAGAATATAGGGGACTCCCATATACCCATCATCCTTATATGAAGACTCTGAATAATACATTAGAAGATCTGGGCCTAATAGACATATACAGAACACTACAACAAAATACAGCGGGATATACATTCTTCTCGCGTGCACATGGATCATTCTCCAAGATAGACCACATGTTAGGCCACAGAAAAATTCTCAGTGAACTCAGAAAGATTGAAATTATACAGAGTAATTTCTCTGACCACAATGGAATGAAGCTGGAAATCAGTAAAGGCCAGAGAACCTGATTAGGCACAAAGATATGGAAGTTAAACAACACACTCTTAGGCAAACAGTGGGTCAAGGAGGAAATTTCAAAAGAAATCAGTAACTACCTTGAAATGAATGAAAATGACAACACAACATATCAAAACCTATGGGATGCAGTCAAAGCTGTACTGAGAGGGAAATTCATAGTCATAAATGCGTACATCAAAAAAGAAGAAAGAGCTAAAATCGAAGACCTAACTGCACATCTGAAGGAATTAGAAAAAGAACAACAAACCAACCTGAAAGGAAGTAAAAAGAAGGAGATAACAAAGATTAGAGCAGAACTAAATGAAATGAAAATAAGAAACCACTAGAAAAAATAAACTAAACCAAAAGCTGGTTCTTCGAGAAGATCAATAAAATTGACAAACCCTCAGCTAGACTAACAAAGAAAAAAAAGAGACAAGATGCAAATACACAAAATAAGAAATGAGTAAGGGATATCACCACCAACTCCACAGAAATAAAGAGCATCATAAGAGGATACTTTGAAAAAATATATGCCAACAAGAAGGATAATTTAGAGGAAATGGACAAATTCCTAGAAACACCACAAACAGCCTACATTGACAAAAGAAGAAACTGATGGACTCAACTGACCAATCACAAGTAAAGAGATAGAATTAGTCATGTAAAACCTCCCAACTAAGAAGAGCCCAGGATCAGACAGCTTCACAGGTGAATTTTACCAAACATTCTAGAAAGAACTAACACCAGTCCTGCTTAATCTCTTCCAAAAAATAGAAGTAGAAGGAAAAATGCCTAACTCATTCTATGATGCCAAATTACCCTAACACTGAAGGCAAACAAAGATGCCACAAGAAAGGAAAATTACAGACCAATTTCTCTGATGAACCCAGATGCTAAAATCCTCAACAAAATACTTGCTAATTGTATTCAACAACACATCAAACGAATTATACACCATGACCAAGTGGGCTTCATCCTGGGTTTGCAAAGATGGTTCAACATAAGAAAATCAGTCAAGGTAATACACCACATAAACAGACCAAAAGAAAAAAATCACATGATCATCTCTATAGATGCAGAAAAAGCATTCTATAAAGTACAGCACCCTTTCTTGATTAAAACACTCCAAAAGATAGGAATAAAAGGAAACTTTCTCAACATGATAAAGGGCATATATGAAAAACCCACAGCTAACATCATACACAATGGTGAAATCCTAAAAGCTTTCCCTCTAAAATTGGGAACAAGACAAGGATGCCCACTATCACTGTTCCGATTTAACATTGTCTTAGAAGTACTTGCTCGAGCACTGAGGCAAGAAAAAGATATACAAGTAATGTTTCTATACACAGAAAATGATGAAACATCACTAAAAGAAACCAAAGAAGACCTATATAAAGTGAAGGACATTCCATGTTCATGAATAGAAAGACTAAATATTGGTAATATTTCAATACTACTGAAAGCAATTTATAGTCAATGGAACCCCTTTCAAAATTCCAACAACCTTTGCAGGAATGGAAAAGCCAATCATCAAGTTTATATGGAAGGGTAAGGGGTCCCAAATAGTTAAAGCCATCTTGGAAAAGAATAATGAAGTTGGAAGACTCACACTTCCTGATCTTAAAACTTATTGTAAAGCCAAAGTAATCAAAACAGAATGGTACTGGCAAAAGGACAGACCAATGGAATACAATTGAGGGCTCAGAAATTTACACTCCCATTTATGGCCAACTGATTTTCAACAAGTGGCAAAAACCACTCAATTGGGAAAGAATAGTCTCTTCAATAAACTGTGCTGGAAAAACTGGATCATGATTTGAAAAAAAATAAAAAAGAAAAGGAGGCCTCTACCTCATACCATATAAAAAAATCAACTCAAAATGTGTTAAAGATGTATACATAAGAGCTAGAACTATCATACTTCCAGAAGAAAATGTAAGGAAACATCTTGATGACCTTATGTTAGGCTATAGTTTCTTAAACTTTTCACCCAAAGCATAAACAACAAAAGAAAAAATAGATAAATGGGACCACATTAAAATTAAAATCCTTTGTTCCTCAAACCCTTGTGATGAAAATGTTTTGGTAATGGATGGTGGTGATGGTAGTACAATGTTGTGAATGGAATTAATAGCACTGAAAAATATGTGAATATTATTAAAAGGGGAAACATTAGATGTATATGTGTTAACAAAATAATTTTTAAAAAATCATGCAACTACATTACACAAACAGTGAACCCTAAGTTAAACTACAGACTTTAATTAACAGTAAAATTATAAAATGTTCTATCATCAATTATAACAAATGTTCCACACCTCTGCAAGATGTTAAGGGTGGAGTAGTATATGGGGATCCTGTATTTTCTATATGATTATTCTGTAAACCCTTAACCTATCTAATAAAGAAAAAAAGACATTGATGGGCAGAACAGAGAAATTTGAAGCCAGAGATATACTGATTCAAATTCTCCTTCAAATCTTGACTGGTGCCAAATTGATTAACAAAGTATTTAACATCTCTGTGGTAAGCTAAGGCCAGAACTGCTCCACATTTGATGAGGAATGAAAAAAATGAAAACAGAAGGATGCAACTCTGACCCAGGAGGAGTGTCCCTCCATGATAACAAAGTGGATCCTTGAGTGTGGATGGTCCTCTCCAGCAGCCTTAGAAGTTCAGCTTTCTACTGCTCTGGAAGATTATCAGGCCACACAGGCTGCCTATGTACTTACTTCAGTGAGGAAAAAGGAGACATCAGGGAACCCTTCCACTTATGTGATTTTTAATCTTGGGTGTATATTTTGGTCTGTCTTTTTTTTTTTTTTCAGTTTGGTAGTAAATAAAGTAAAAAAACAACCTTAAAATATGTCCCATTGGCCATTTGCTTCAAGTTTAAAAACAAGATCATCCTAGCCTATTCTCAAAGGCACACCCAAAAATGGTGGTAAGGATTCTTATATTTCTGTGTGAAAATGAAGATTAAATGACATACTACATGTCAAGAACTTAGTTCAACCTTTACAAGACATGCTATTTCTGTTGTTATTTTTGATAGCAATTCAACAAAATATCATAGTGAAATTGATGGTTTCTTTTTATCAAAAATTGGTAAGGGAATATGGATATCCTTGTTTATATTTGTTAATGATAGATTTGCAGTAATTCTTCCAATGTTCTCAGTGATACTTTTAAGAAAAGTATGGATGCAACTATTTTTTTTTAACTCTGAATTTTCTTTGGAAACACTAGTAGTAAATACTGAAATGGCTATGCGCCATTGTCCTGAAACACAAAATTGAACTAATTTAATTAGAATGAGTGGGGAAATTGGTTCAATTCAAATTATTTGGTACATATCACTTGCAAAGCATTGTGCCAGGCATTGTGAGAAATTGAAAACTGAAAAAAAAACTTATTTCCAACCTTGGAAGGCCCCTCATTATAGCAAGAAAAATTCCTCATGAAAAACAAGAAGATATTCTATTACTTTAAGGTGAGGCTAACAACTTCAACATGACTTCTGTTCAATGCTTGCTTCTCAGTAGCTTTTGAGAACATTTAACAAAATCATGGGGATAAAAATGAGCATAAAATAGCATCAGTTCAATGTCAAGCAGGATGGTATTCTCTCACCACTTTTCCTATTTGCAGGACTTTTTATCATTCTAATCTTCTTTCTCTCTTACCTGATCTATTCAAAGGTTTAGATTTGAAATTATACTCTGTGGTTCTGCTTCACTATATTTAAAATTTCTACTTTCATGTGTTACAATTTCACATGATCAGTCATGAATGGGAGATTAGTTTATCCTTCATTACCTTTAAAATTAACTTTGCCTAAAGTGTTCTTAATATGAAATCCAAAGTAAAGCTACAGATTTCCCCATTATTTTAAAGAAATGAACACTCTTACCCTTTCCTTTAAGTACTGTTAGTTTAACTGACTTCAGTAATGGTCATAAAGACACTGTCATCCAAAGAAAAATAATTTTACTTTATATTTTCCTGTCTTACTAAAATTGGATTCATTTGAACCACTTTGAAATGGGTTAATGTCATGACCTATCAATTTTCACTTGATTTGTGATTATTGTATAAAGAAAATTTATCTGGTTCAAATAGTTTAAATCTTTTTGAATTGGAGTTAGCTTGGTCTCAAAGTTGATACATCCTAAAATGTTCTGAAGAATTTTTTTCTACTTTAATGTCACAATTATAAAGCATACTATTTCAGAAATGAATTTGGAATTTGCCTTTGAAATTTACAGATTGAAGAAAAAAATTTCTATTAATCTTTACTGAAAATCCCTGGTTTTATCAGTGTCATGGTTTAATGCAGAAGTGGAACCAGCAACTGGATTTCAGTCTTATCATATAATGTCATGTATAATTAGATACTTAATATGTATTTCTTGATTACGATTCCATGCTGATGTCCTTTCTATTAGACCATAGTGCCTCTCAAATTTAATAATCAGTCTATGGTCCCAATATATACTTCACTACTTTGGTAAAGCAAATCAGCAGCCAAGTACATAATCACGTCTTCTAAATTATATATCAGAAGGGGTATCTTAAATAGTAATATCTTTAATATTAACTTAATGAAATATTTGCAACCAAATAAGAATATCTGGATGCCTGTTTTACTTCACAAGATTTAGTTAGAGCACTATATCTTAAAATTCACTGTCATAACAAGAAGACAGAATCTGTAGGATAAGATTTAGGAGGAAAGTTTGTTTTTGGACCAGTCAGACAATTTTTAATATGAATGCCATTTATTTGATTATAACTTTTTCCAAAAGAGCTCATTCTAAGATAAAATTTGAAAAATGTCAGACTTTAATTAATAGTACAAATATAAAAATGCATTAATATCAATTGTAGCAAAGTTCCACATCAATGCAAGATGGTGGTGAGGTGGTAATCTGTTATTTTGTGCATGATTATTCTGAAAATCTGCCAGTTCTCTAATAAAGAAAAAATAAACTACTAATTTAACAGGCTAAAAAAATTGCAAAATGATAATGGCAAAAAACTTCAAGACTCTATGATGACTAATTTGGCATCAGAGAATTTACAAATTGGCATGGAAATCAAGCTGAAAAGCTGCTTATGCTTGTCACTGCTGATGATGTTACTATCTGTGCTGAAACTTGAGGGATGCAAGGAATGAGCCTACTTGTTAGAGAAAGTTCAAATATCAGTCCACTTTTCCATCCCTTTCTCTCCTGTGTATATTCCAAGATGTTTTTTGCACCAACTGTTAGTGCCATTACTGCAGTTGTATATCCAATATTACTTTTCCATACTTAATATTATAATGTTGTAGAGAAATATGAATAGTGGTAGGTACTTGGTAATGCCTATTGAAAACTTCTTCCCCTCAAATTATAGTGCATTCTTTGGAAACAAGCTGGAGGTGAGAAATGTGAAGATATATACAAAGATGGCACAAAAAATGAACAATACCAGGACTTCTTTTAATCTTTATGTGTTGATTAAATTAAGATTTTAGGTGATATTGGATATAAAATAACGTTTAGATAATTTTAAAGAAAACACTGATTTGGAAAGAGAAGTAAAGCCCAGACTACATGGATGGACCAAGAATAGCAGGAAAGGCATTTTAAAAATATTAAAGAAAACTGATGTGGAGAAAACAAATTTTTGGAATCCTAGGATATCATCATAAGGTTGGGAAACTCAGTACAGAGAAAAATAGTAGGGACTTAAAGCTTAGTTTTGGTGGGTTGGATCAGGTAGATATTAGTCAAATTAGAAAATTTAGTGTTTATATAGAAAGCAGTTCTAAGAAGAAATTTGGAGGTTAAGCTGGAGTTTAGGAGGTCATTTATTTTTTAAGGGAAACCTGGTACAAGATGGAGGAAGGAGGTGATTTATGGAGGGAAAAAAATGACTGAATCTGAAAGTATAAACCAAATGAAAAAAGTTACTAGAGAGTTAAAACAGAAAGCTCATAGTTTGTTGCTTTTAATTTGTGAATATGCAATGGAGTAACAAAAAATTATGTATCAGTCATTCATCTAAATTACATATTTTTCACTCAAGACACTATTTATTAAAAATCATTCTGTTTAATAGAAACAAGTGTGCACAATAATAGCTCTTAGGTGTTGCTATGCAGTGGAGAAGGTAGAAAAAATGGAGTGCCACAAAAAGAAAGAAAATGTTAGAAAGCAGAATCAATACTTCAGGCAAAAGAAAATAGCTATAAATAAATAATGAAAAATATTCTTAAAATGACTAATTCAATATTTTTACAAAAGGGGTTAGTAATACATGTTTTCAATTTATTTTCTTTTACCTAATATTATAGGCATATTTCCACTTCAATAATTATATGTCTAAAATGGAATGTTGATGTCACCTTAGTGTGTTACTGGATTTCATAATGAATTTAATCACATTTCTATTGTTGAGTATTTAGATTAGTTTCCTATTTTTATTCTTATATACCACACTGTGGTAAACATCTGGTAGGTATATCCTGAACCACTTATAACCCCTTAATAATGAAATATTTCAATATGAGGATGCCTTCTAAATGATAAAACAGTGAGTATTCCACATAACATTTGTTGGATGCTTAGTGTTCATTGACTGAGAAAATATCCTGAAAATATTAGAGTCCGACACATAGCAGGAGTTCAATAAACATTTGCTAAATGAATACATTAGCTCTTAACATATTTACCTAGTCATTAAAACAGCATCTACATATATTTGAAAAATCCACTCCTTATTTCCCCTGTTTTCATCTCTCTACTCACCCTGATGTGAAGAATTTTTATTTTAACATAATAACTCACTGAAGTTTTACTCTGGAGAGGAATCATTATTTACTAGAGAAAGATTTGCTCTTATTATAGATGCTTCATTCTGAAGATTCTAAGACTAAGCCTTATCTCAAAAAAACAAGGCCTTAAAGAAACACTGTGTTTGAGGACCTGCTTGTGGCCTTCAATGATAGAGCCAAGAACCATAGTCACCATGCATATGGTGACAGGATGGAGCCAGGATCCTGTGGAGGAGGGTAAAAGGGTAGAAAAGAAAAGAGGAAGGAAGGCATGAGAAATAGTGGACAACCAAAAGCCCATCTAATGCTAAACCACCAGGTGTGAAACGTGACCTGATAGGAAAATGTACTCTAGACCACAAGTGTGTTTATGATCTGCTTCTAGTAAGAATGAACTTAAATGAACTTTTGTAAGAATATCTTCAGGCTTTGCCAGATTTATCAGGCAGACATACAGTAACTCCAGCACCTAGAAGAGCGCTAGAACACATTAGGAAGTCAATAAATATTTGTTCAATGAATGAATATGTAGCATTATTTATTCTATCTGAATGTAGTGTTATGTGCATAGAGGGACTTTTCACATTGCAATTCTCCAGTGGGTAGAGGGCCCTGGGTGGCAGCCAGTGGCTTAACGTCATTAGCGGCAATGTTCCCAAGACTTTTTATTTACTTGCCCTAAATACCAGCCCTCATACTGCTGTCACCTTTGCTGTCCTCACACAGACTGCCACCTTTGTTTTAAGACCCTTTTGATCAAAATCAATGATCTGAGACAAAATAACCCCAAGAAGTCTCTCTTATCTAGCTGGCACCAAACACAAAATAAATTACAAATTAATAATAATATAAAAGCATAATACTGCCACTGTCATGCTACAATATAGACTTAATTATTACAAATTTCCAGTGGAACACAATAACAATATGAAATAAGAAGACCCAATTTGATGCCTAATGTTCGTTTGCTTACTTTACTATTATGCACTGGTATTAGGGTGCCATACTAATATTAAGGTCAAATAAATCCCATCATAATGGCGGAACTATTAACACCAAATAATATTTAAAATAGCCAAGATGAATTAGGGATGTTGGTGCAAGCACCCATACCCTTACCTTTTATGGACATTTTTTTCACTTTTGGCCCATTTATTGTGCTCTAAGATTCACTTCCAATAGAATTCTCCTCAGAGAATTTCCACTGACTTTGAACATTCTTTCCATTCACTGAAGATTGACACTATATAATTTCAGAAGAGAAAACATTGTTGGGTTTACAAGAGCATGAAAATTTCGACAGTCTTGCATTTCCTCTGCAGGGTCTACCCTAGCTCAAATATTCACATACAGATGGTACCCAGAAACTTCTGATTATATCATCAAAAGAATAGTATGTATACTACAAAAGGATTTAGAACATTAACAGTTATTTCCTTTTTTTCCACTACAGTTAACTCTTAACTACTATTTGATAAATGTATTTGAAGTACATTACTATTTTAATTCAAAATAAATTAATTTATTTTGAATTAAAAGTTTTTAATATAGCATTAATAAGAAAAACAAATGTCTCTGCTTATTTGATAACTCCAGTTTTTCTTAACATCACACAAGGACACATAATTCAATTTTCTTTGGTTGATTTGTCAAAGCTCTGCATAATTAACAGAAAAAGCCTTCATTACCAGTTAAAAACTTATTTAATGAAAATTTTTTTAAAAACTTGTATTCAAGCACATATATTTTGGCCATTATTGCTTTAAGACATACAAAGATTTTATTTTTACTTTGAATACAACTAAAAATGATATTTATGCTATTTATCCTTAAAAATAATCAATGATAAAGAGATTAAACATTTAATTCAATTAATGATAAGTTGACTAGTATTTTGCAAAGTCCTGCAGGCAAAGTAAAACATTACATGTCTGTTTACAGAAGTAAGAATGACAGTAATTCATTCATTACTTATCTTATAGAATGAAGAATAAAAATGTCATAAGGGAAGGAAAATATCTCCATGGATATTTGCAGCGGAGAAGAAATTTCTACTCAGGTAACATACTAACGGTAAAATTATGTTTATCAAATATTCATAGATGCTATTACAAGTCTACAATCCATGTTCAGGGTCTGGGAAAAATGATTCTTCGGCTGGGTACTCAAATTCTGTTTTTATTTTACTTTCTTTTCCTATGCACTGAACCACTCCAACACAGTCATAGCCAGCTTTCACTCTTCCTAATATAAATGTATTTTCAGGTTCATTTTTGTGATTTACTCTTCCTTTACTTCTAAGGATATGTTGTAATATAAAAGGTTCAGGAATATAATAGAAACAAGCTCATGAAGTGAGTTTATTACAAAACTTGCATAATTGATTTGGTTTGTATTGCTTAGATTCTAAAATCAAAGAGAAAAACAACAACAACAGCAAAACAGAAAAGCAAAAGGAACTATAACTTTCAAACTGGAGAAAGGACTTGAATTAGTATGTAGTTGTGTGTAGTGGCTTTATTTTCCTCCCTTAGAGCTAGATGTGGTTAGAACTATGCTGCCTGTGCTCTTCTGTAGAAAAACAAACAAACAAAAACACATGTAATCCAAAGTGTGCAATGATACCAATAATAAAACTACCAAATTTAAATATTATCTAAAAACACCGCTCAAAATAACGAGGCTTTATATTAGACATCTCCAAAGACAGAAGCATAATTCAGAATTTTAGCTCAGTGATGGCATTTCTTCCATGAAGAGAGAATCCTGAGAGAACATCTCTGCTTTCTCATGGCAGTATACTCTAGTGCAAAGGGACAGGATTTTAATCAAAGCCAAGTAAACTTGGGATAGTCTCTTAATGTCTATCAATTCTTGTATCCTATACTGAAAAGTGGGGGTACACAACACAGAAGCAATGGGAGGATTAAAAGGGCAATCCCACTGGAAAATGCAGGGTCTGAAACATAATAGGCATTTTATACCTGTTAACTTATTTCCTTCATTCCAACTTTTCCTATCCTGGGATGGGAAGTGTTAAAAAAATGCAAATGGATCAGTTTTATTATTGATTAATGGTTGCAAAAATAATGAGAAAGTATATATATATATGTACATATATTCACTTATCTATATAATATTGAATATGTATGCATATATGTGATTTATGTCTACTCAACATTGCATATTTGACACTGTTTTAGGTTTAGTAGTTCACAAGAATGAAATAATATGAGAGGCTGGTCAGATATCTGCAATTAATAAAGTACAATTACCAGAGAATTTATGGTAGCATAATTTTCCTCTTGAATGTAACATTTTAGTCTTTAAAATGTTAGTTTATTTTGCCTTTAAATTTTTAGCTTCAAAATATAAACATCCTGCAGATCAGAGAACATGAACAATCAAATTTCAATTTCGCATTTAAGTCATTTCCTTCACTCACGGCAGCAAAAAGCAGTGTGCTTTGAGCATGGCATCATTTAAAAAACCCATAAATTGCCAAAATAAAGCAAAGAAATGTAATGGCCTTTGAATTACATGACTCATGAAAATATGGCAGCCAATTAATACACGCTGAACAAGCTAGTCTTAGTAATAATGACTATTCATAAAAAGTGGTGCAAAAAAGCCTATGCAATTGATTTAAACCATAAGTAAACTTTAAATAAAGACCTAGTTTATGTACTCAAAAATGAACTCCAAAACAATTTTCCATATGAATCATCTCAGTGGTTTATTTTCCATCTTACCATTTTAAAGTTTTACTGTTACATCTCTCCTATACATAAGTGAATCAGTACTTAACATTGAGTAATACCATGAGGAATGAATTTGTTATTTCTTATCTTTTGCCCACATTTTGTGAACTCTTTAAAATCATGTCACATTTAAATTATGTTCCAAAGCAAAATTCCAAAGATAAACATTAAATTTAGTTCCTTTAGTATAAGAAATTATGATAGTCTATTTGGATTCCACTGTTTGAACAATTCCAAAAATGTACCATGGTAAAAATCATAACAGTGAAAGAAACACTCAATTAAATTTTATCCCATCAACAAAAGCATGCAGTATTTATATTTCTGTTATAATATCAAATGAGTATGACATATATGCAAATCCTGGCCTATACTACCTATAAACAAACCTTTCTGAAAGATTGAACAAATGGATGAAAAAAGGAAAGGTATATTACAATTTTCATCAAATTCCCTGTTTGTAAAGAAACTCCATTTCTTTTTATTTATCCTTCTTTTTTTCTCAAACATTAATTTAACAATTTATAAATTCCAAATTCTTTCACATTTATTAGCCTATTTGATACTGCAAATCATAAATAGAATTAGAGCAGTTTTATCGACATTACACATATAAAAGGAATATGAGAGTTTGAGAAGTAAAATAACTTACCTCAAATAAAATATTAAATACAGAAGTATGTTTTTTCCTATGATCATTCCATTTGTACCTTGATTAAAAAAACAAAAAAACAAATATTTATTGAAAATTTTTGCTGGCTGGTTTTCCATCAGTGACTCCTTTAATGTACAACTTGCAACAAATCTAAGACAGGAGAAATTGCCCTTATTTTATCATTTTATGAGTCCAGATATTTAATGGAATTGCCCAGGGTCATCTAATTAGTAATTAGCTAAGATCCAAATCTCTCCCACTTCAACAAGATGGCTACTACATTCTTAAAGGAAAAGCCCAAATTCTTTCTACATACACAGGGTGGATATCACAAGTGAGCAAACAGCATAAGTTAAAGGAATCCCCATTTCAGGAGTGAAAGAAACAACTGAGAATATAATAGGTCAAAATTAAGTTTAGCTAAAGGAGAGTGAGTTGGTAAATGGCTAGTTTACACTGGGTATTCTATTCTGGGTATAATATGCTTCACAAAATTTTGTCTCATTGAGACTTGTTCAGACTAAAGTTAAGGGGAACAAATAATGAGATGCTACATGAATGTGTAAAATTGCTACTTTTTAGCTAATAAACATTAGAGTATAAAAAAATAGGAGAAAAGGGATAAAGAATGTTATCCCATGTTGTGGTGGTTTAAAGCTATATGTATCCCAGAGAAACATGTTTTTAAATTATATCTATTCCTTTGCTTGTGAACCCATTGTAAGTAGGACCATTTGATAAGGTTATTTCAGTTAGGGTACGGTTTACCCCAATCAGATTTGGACTCTTAATCTCTTATTGGAGTCCTTTATAAGCAAATAAAATTTAGACAGTGAGAAAGACACAGAAGCTAAAAGCTGAAATTCATCAGAGCCCAGAAAAGAATGGAGAGTTCTGGAGAGGCTACCATGTGCCTTGCCATCTGACAAGCTAAGGACAAAAGATTGCCAGCAGCCAGCCTCAGAATGCCACAGTCTTCAGAGAGAAAGCATTGCCTAGATTTGGACTTCTTGCCTCAAACTGTGAATGAATAAATTCCCATTGTTTAAACCAGCCTATTTTATGGTAATTGATTGAGCAGCCTAGGAGACTAAAACACATGTGTTTGACTATCAAATGGAAGAATTATCTGAGGAAACAGTCTTAATTTATATTATTTGCTTATAATTTTGACTATAAAACTCCTTTGCATTGTTTTTGCTTTTGATAATATTATGTTGCTGTATATACCAAGGTGCTACTGAATATTCATTGTATAATATATATGTTTGGAATTTGGTTTGGACAAAGCCATAGATACTGTGTTATCCATAGCAGGAATCTTTTCCTATAGCCTCTCTGGCAGGCTGCTTCTAACCTGAACATTGTGAGGGTGCTCTAATATTAGACATCCAACATTGTTCTTGCATTGAACTGGATCCATTTTTCTTTCTATAGCCACCCTTTATCTATTGGTTGTAAATATTAAAGAAATATAGTATAAAAATGAACATTTTGATACAACAGTCCCTTGAATTATTTCAAGATAGCTATGTGAACCTTCTCTTCTCCTTCCCTTTTTTCTATATTCACCTAAAATTCTCCACTTCCTTTATATGTTCCTTCATGATTCTGGGTCCCCTACTCTAGATTTATTACAGGATGTCTGCGACATAAGCACAGGGCACTGCTAAAATTTCATGGAATAAATGAAGGAAAAATGGAAAGAATCCCTGAAATCAAAGATTTTAGAATCTTAAACTCTTACCACTCAGGTACCCTTTCCTTACTGTGTTATCAAAATTAGCCAAGCCTCATCCATATCCTACCAACTTCCAACCTTCAAATCATACTGGTTTATAGTCTTCTCAGCACTTGCTATTATTTCAAGAACTGCATCTTGTGTATTTCTCATACTGTTTTAGTTTCCTAGGCTTCTTAAAGCAAATGCCATGAATTGGGATGGCTTAAAGAACAGGAGTTTATTAGCTTAGAGTTTTGAGGCTGCAAAAATGCCCAAATTAAGGCATCATCAAGATGACACTTTCCTTCCAAAGACTGGCTGCTGGCAGTGACCCTTGTCTTCTCTGACACATGACAAGGCACATGGTGGCATCTTCTGGTCTCTCCTTTCTCTTCCAGATTTCATTGATTTCGGCCTCTTGTTCCCATGGCTTTCTCTGTCTTGTTTCCATTTATAAAGGACCTTAGAAATAGGATTAAGGCTCATCCTGAATGAGTGAGTCACACCTTAACTGAACTAACCCCATAATAAAGTCCTACTAACAATGGGTTCATACCCACTGGAACGGAATAGATTTAAGAAAAAAAAAAATATATATATATATATATTTTGGAATACATAAACTTCAAACAACCACACTCAATCTGCTAGACACCCAAAAGACATGCTCTTTCTGCATGCAAAAATACATCTATCTCAACATAATATCCCCAAATCTTTAAGTCATTTCAGTAACAATAAGTAAAAAATCCCAACAAATTCAATATATGTGTGATCTGATCTGGGGCACAATTCCCCTGTCTGTGGACCTGTGAAACCTAGAGAACAAGATATCTGCTTCCAATGTACAAATGAGGGACAGACATAAGATAAACATTCCCATTCCCATAAGAGTCACAAGTCCCACACAATTCTGAAACACATCAGGGCATACTCCTTTAGATTTCAATGTCTGAGAATCACCTATAGGATGATGTTTCATCCACTGGGCAAAAAGTAACCCCACCTTTTTCAAGAACTTGCACAATGGCCATGCTGTCCCTGAACATTGGGATGAAGAATTCACCCTCTCTCCTCTCCAAGCATTGTGGTGATGGCTAGACTCTCCTCAATCCCTAGGGCTCAAGCTCAACCTTGTCAGAATACAAGTGTGATGGCCACAGTCTCCAGAATCCCTAGGGCATATGCTACATGCTCTCTGAAAACTGGGGCAGCAGCATTCTTCCTGAGCAATGGTGCAGAAGTCCTGCCCTTTTCATGCATGGGTGCAGATACATCCTTTCCTCACACATGGGTGGGCCTGCTTTCTTGGCCCGAGAAGGTGTCTTTAATCCAAACCTCAGCTTCCATGGTTCTTCCCTTGAGGTGTTTTCTCTCTAATCTGTCCCTTTTCTGTTCCTTTAGGTCCAGGCTGGCAGTGGTTCTGTTCATACAGATCTCACAAAAACTTGTTGTTTTGCATGTTTTTCAGGGGTTCAAGCCATCAGGCAAAAGAACTTCCTGGATAACTGCATTTCCAATCCTGACTTGCACTGAAATGGCTGGCTGAATCTATGCTCAATTAAATCCTCATGGAACACTGTTCTCTGGCTCACTTTCTGGAAGCTCAGAATTTCCAAAACCATCAATTTCTGGTTTCTTTGTGCTTAGGAGTTCAGTTCTCAACTTATTTCTTTCCTCTAGTATTTTACTATAACCTACCAGGAGAAACCAAACTGTACTTTACTGCACATTTAGCTTCCAAATAGCTTCAGTTAATTATCCAAGTTCATAACTCTCAAATTCTGCCTTCCTTCTGACATCAGAACTCAATTTTTCCAATTTCTCTGCCACTTTAAAACAAGGATCACCTTTCTGCCAGTTTCCAATAACACATTCATAATTTCCGAATAAGGCCTCATCAGAAATACCTTTAGTTTCCATATTTCTCATCAAAACAATCTAGGGCTTTTCTATAAAACAACTCACAATTCTTTGAGCCTCTATCTATTACCCAATTCCAAAGTCGCTCCCACATTTTTGGTATTTGCCCCAGTAACACACCACTCTCCAAGTAACAAAATATGTTTTAGTTTCACAGGCTGCTTAAAGCAAATACCATGAAATGGGTTGGCTTAAATAATAGGAATTATGGCCTACAGTTTTGAGGCTGCAAAAATGTCCAATTCAAGGCATCATCAAGGTGATACTTTCTTCTCAAAGACTGGCTGCTGGCGAGCCTTGGCTCCTCTGCCATATGCCAAGGCACATGGAGGAATCTCCTAACTCTTCCTTCTCTTCTGTGCTTCATTGTTTTCAGCTTCTTGCTTCCATTGCTTTCTCTCTTTGTCTTGCTTCCATTTATAATGGACTGCAATAATAGGATTAAGACCCATCTGAATGAGGTAGGTCACACATTCACTGAAGTAACCTCATCAAAAGGTCCTATTTACAATGAGTTCACACCCACAGGAATGGATTAATTTTAAGAACATGTTTTTCTAGGGTTCAGATCCAAATGCCACATCTACCCATTGGAAAATAAATTTTATAGGTATCTTTTTTCTCCATAGATAATTTATGTTTCTCATTTCTGTGTGTTTGGTACCAACAATGCTTTTTGAAACATATTTGGCATTTAATACATATTGAGTAATCTAACAAATCTATTAAGATTGTAAGATATGACCACTTACAACCACAGCACAAGACCTTATGTATTGGATGCTAACAAGAAAGTAGAAAGTGACAGCTTCTTGCATTTTCAGAGCAGGAAATGAAAACTTTTAATTTTCTGAATGATCGTCATGAATCTGGGGTCAGTTTAAATGCAGAAGGCCTTTTCTTCTTAGCAGAGTAGAAGACAATCTACTGAAGTGATTGATATAGTTTTCAGTTTGTTTTTTTAAAAAGGGGAACACATTTCAAGCAGCTTTTGTGAGAAAAGCAATGGTAAGATAATCAAGATATGCCTAACAGGAAAGCTGAACAAGAATGAGACCTGAGCTGAGGATATATAAGAAGAATTGTAAGTGAGTACTCTTTCATTCATTTATTCAACATTCTTTGAACATTTTCTTTATTAACTATCTTGTCCAATTTCCTGTTTCTCAGAGGTTAAAATCTATATCCAAATGTTGTATTTTATTTTCTAGGCAACCACTCAAATATCAGGGGCATTAGAACACTTTATATTTATGCATAACTGTGCAGCAGACGCTTTATCATTTCTTTGGAAAGGTTTCTGAAACTATGAATGATTACTAAATGATTTTATATACTGTATTTTTACAAGCATATCAAATTTTAGTGACTTTATTCCCTAAAATACTTTAGAGACTCTAAAGTAGAAACTCTTGTTATTATAATTAAGCTTTACAGTTCTTTCTTTGAACATAAATGTAGCTATTTGAAGTCTCCCATAAAACAAATTTATCAGTATTTTGCTTGAAGATGTATATTTACTATTTTATAACACTTAGGAAGATCACTCAGTCTTTTGTTCTCTGCCAGAGTGACATGCTTTAGGAAATAAAAGAAAAATAAATAAGTTGTACATATTGCTTGGCATGTATGCTAGCAATAAGAGAAATTGGAAAAGACATTTTATAGGCAGAAATAGACAAAAACAGCAAATAGAGTTTGGAAAGAAGAGAAGACAGGAATGCTAAGGAATGTAGTATTTCCAAGTAGACTGAAAGAAAAAAAGAAGTAGATGACCAAGGTCCTCATGGAGGGCACAGATAATACTAAGGCATGGATTTTAAGTAAAGAGGCTAATTTGCCCTTTGTTCCCACATGTTTTAATTGCATAGCTTCCATTCATGCTACATGGTTTGCTAGCAATAATTGATTTAATCTTGTTTTTACTACAGATCTTAGACTTGGCTGAAAGGAATATTAAGAGCTGTTTTACCTAACTGGGCCTTTATTATCTTCACATCACTTCTCTTTACTCTTCCTCTTGTCAACACACTTTTCCAGTCACAATGGCCTCTTTCCTGTTCTTAGTACAAGAGAGACAGGATTCTTCACACTTACTCTTATCTTTGCCAAGAACATTCCCCTTGCCAAATAGCCACATGACTAATTGCCTTAGCTTACATTTTCCTCTAAAGGAGATGGGAAAAGGAACAGATGGGAGAGAGTAGAAGGGTGAGGTAGGAAATGAGGAAAAACCCAATCAAGGGTTCACTGTCAGGTTCTTCTCTGTGGGCAGTGGGGTCCATTCTGCCAGACCCAACCAAGAAGCATTCAGAAGTCTTCCCAGAACTGTCTGCCAAAGGTCGGTGGCAGACCTTTGTCCATTGGTTCTTGACTCTGGTTGGTCAATGGCTTCTCTTATATGGAAAGGATCCTAGAGCAGAAAGCTAAGGATTCAAAAGAAGTATTTAAAATAAGGAGACATTATTAGCCATAGTGAGTCTGTCCTTGCAGGAAAGTTCCATTAAAGTTGGGATTAAAGTCAGAAATGTGCTAGGTGTACCAGAGGCCTCTCTTTTCCTCCATCACCCTGTTTAAGAGTGACATACCAGTGGCTGGAAATTGACTTCTGCAAAGATAGCATCGAAGCAGGTATGCAGAGCTCAACTCTCTCACAAAAAACAATGGAGGAAGTGCAAAAAGCTACCCAAGGGAGTTGCTGTGGGGAGCTGAAAAACAGAGGAGTGTTATGCATCATCCAGGAAGGAGAGGGACAGAGAGACAAAGAAGCCAAAGGAAAACCATTTTTTGATCTGTTAATTTATTTTTTATCTTTTTAAAAAATTCTTTATTTGCTAAAGCCAGGTACCTCACTTGTGGAGGGCAGGTTGCAGGGTGATTGAGTGATGAGCACCAGCAGTGTGAGACTGTCCCTAGGGGCCTAAGAGGAAAGCCCGTTTTTCCTGGGTGGTTGTTTTGTTTTGTTTTGTTTTGTTTGTTGTCTTTTCCCTTGTTTTGTTTCCTTTTATATTTTACTTATTTTTTCTACTTTCTTTCTTTTCTTCTTGTCATTTTTCTATATTCTGTTTTCTGCTTGCTTTTCTTTCATTCTACCTCCTTTTTGTTGGTCTTCATTTTTTCTTTTTTCTTTTTTTTTCTTTTCTTCTAATCTTCCCAGCCTTTTAATTTATTCCATTTTTCATATTTTTTCTTGTTTCATTTTTTATTCCACCTTTTAAATAAATACTCCTTTATATTTTCTATTATTTTTAAAGTCATATTACTTATTTATTTTCCTGGTTTTTGTACAGTTCCTCTTCTTATTTATTATTATTACTATTATTCTTTTTGTCCTCTTCTCTCTTTCCTTTTCTTTGGTGCTAATATTTTTTCAAGATAACACAGACAACTACAAGGATATATAATAAGTGGAACCAAGTGTCAAAAGGGAAACTTACCATACACACACACAAAACAAATATAACCCTAGAGTAGAAAGAGAAGCTAACCAACCGAATAAGCCCATCAATATAAACAGATGCCTAGACACTAACAAAAAAATTTTAAACCATACTAAGAAACAGAAAGACATGGCCCAGTCTAATGAACAAACTAAAAAACAGGAGGAGATGCAGAATGTGTAGCAACTAATCAGGGATGTCCAAACAAATATCATAAATCAACTTAATGAAGTGAAGGAAGAGATAAAGGATATTAAGTAGACACTGGGGTAACATACTGAAGAAATTATAAACATACATAAAAAGATAACAGATTTGATGGTGATGAATAGCATAATGAAAGAAATAAAAAAATATGCTGGAAGCACATAACAGCAGATTTGAACAGGCAGAGGAAAGAATCAGTGATGTCAAAGACTGTACATCTGAAATCAGACAGATAGTAGAACAGATAGATAAAAAGATAGAAAAAATCCAGCAGGGACTCAAGTATTTGAATGACAACATGAAATGCAAAAACATACACATTACAGGCATCCCAGAGGGAGAAGAGAAGGGAAAGGGGGCAGAAGGACTGCTGAAGGAAATAATGGCTGAAAATTTCCCAGCTCTTTTGAAGGACTTGGATATACATGTCCAGGAAGTGCAGTGCACCCCAAAGAGTATAAATTCTAACAGACCTACCCCAAGACATATACTTATCAAATTTCCCAATGCCCAGGACAAAAAAAGAATACTTAATGCAGGAAGAGAAAAGAGATCCATCACATACAAGGGATGCTCAATAAGATTAAGCACTGATTTCTCATCCGAAACCATGGAGGCAAGAAGGCAGTGGTATGACACAATTAAGATACTAAAAGAAAAAAAAAAAAACACTCAGCCAAGAATTCTGTTACCAGCAAAGCTGGCATTCAAAAATGATGGAGAGTTGAAAATATTCACAGATAAACAGAAATTAAGAGAGTTTGTCAACAAGAAATACTAAAGGGAGTTCTGCAGGTTGAAAGGAAAACAGGACAGAGAGGGTTTGAGGAGAGTGTGTGAAGGGATTATTGGTAAAAATAACTAAAAAGATAAAAAAAGAACTGGATATCCATATCCAAAGAATGAGAGAGGACCACCATCTCATGCCCTATACAAAAATTTACTCAAGATGGATCAAAGATCTAAATATAAGAGCCAAGATCATAAAGCTCCTAGAAGATAATTTAGGGAAGCATCTATGAGATGTTATAATAGGAAATGGTTTCAAAAATGTTACACCCAAAGCATGAGCAATGAAAGAAAATTAGATAAATGAGACCTCCTCAAGGTTAAAAACTTTTATGCTTCAAAGGAGTTTGGCAAGAAAGTGAAAAAGCAGCCTACTCAATAGGAGAAAATATTTGGTAACCATTTATCTAATAAGGGCCTAATATCCAGCATTTATAAAGAAATCCTACATTCCAAAAATAAAAAGACAAACAACCCATTTAAAAAATGGGCAAGAAATTTGAATAGACACTTCTCCAAAGAAGAAATACAAATGGCTAAAAAGCACATGAAAAGATGCTCAACATCACCAGCTAATAGGGAAATGCTAATCAAAAGTACAATGAGATATCATCTTACACCTATTAGACAGGCAGCTATTAAAAAAGAGGACTACAAGTGTTGGAGAGGATATGGAAGAAAGGGAACCCTTATCCACTGCTGGTGGGAAAGTAGAATGGTGCAGCCATTGTGGATGACAGTTTGGCAGTTTCTCAGGAAGCTAACTGTAGAACTGCCATATAATCCAGCAATCCCACTGCTGGGTATATACCCAGAAGAACTGAAAGCAGGGACACAGATATATGCATACCAATGTTCATAGCGACATTATTCACTATTGCCAAATGTTGTAAGCAACCCAAATGTCCATCAACAGATGACTGGATAAGCAAACTGTGGTATATACATACAATGGAATATTACTCTGCTGTAGGAAGGAATGCAGTATTAACACATGGGATAGAATGGATGAATCTTGAAGACCTTATGTTGAATGAAGTAAGCCAGTCACTGAAGGACAACTATTACATGACCTCACTGATATGACATAAGCAAATTGAGCAAACTCACAGAGTTAAAGTCTGGAAGATAGGTTAACAGGAGAGAGAAGGGAGTAAAGGGTGATGAGCTGATGCTCATATGGGCAAAATCTATGATAAGGTGGAAGGGTGTGATTGGGCAGTAGATGGGCATGAGAGTGGTGCAGTGATGTGATTGTGCTCAGTGGTGCTGTTCTGTGAGGGGGAGTAGGGTGGGGGTGTTTATTTGGACTATTCATGGAACTTGGGGAGAATTGGAGGAAGGGGAAGATAAACTCGGGATTTACAGGTGTGTGGTTAAAACCATAATGCTGGTAATGGTTTTTTGGCAAATATGGCATGGGAGGGTTACTGGTGTAGGGAATCGGTTGTTGGGGGATATGTGGGATACGGCACACCTGTGGGATGCCTCTATGGAATATGTAAGTGCTCGTCTTGTCAGTGTGTTATCTCAGTGGGTGGAGACCCACACAATAAACAAGAAAATATTAAACTCCCATCCTGGAGAGTCCTGCTATGTTCTCAGTTAGAGGGACAAGAATCTCTCGAAAACATAGGCAGTGCCTAATAAAAGAAAACAAACCAATATGTCAAGCTCCCAATATTATTGCACAAAACAATGAATCTTATACTTCAGATATGGAAACTTAGTGGTTAACATAGGTTCTAAGGGGAGGGGGAGGGAAGAATAGAATAGATGGAACCTAGGGCACTTTTAGAGAATTAGAATTTTTCTGCATGATATTGAAATAATGGCTACTGGCCATTTTAAATTTCATCAAAACCTATAAAAGTGGATAGTGCAAAATGTAAACCATTGACCATTATTAGTAGCAATGCTTCAATATATGTATCAATTGTAACAAATTTACCATCCATATGTAAAATGTTATCAATATGGGAGAGTGGAAAAAGGGGAAGGCATTAGATATATAGGAATCCCTGTATTTTCAATGGGATTTTTCTGTAACTTAAAGCTTCTTTGAAGGTAAAATGAAAAAAAGAAGACACTGGGAGAACATTTGGAAGAAAATGTCACTGCACATACAAGATAACAGATCTCACAGTGATGAAAGACACAAAGTATAAAAAATTTTTATTTTATTTCAAAATTTTTTATTTTTTATTTATCAATTTTTAAAATTACTTTCATATTAATTTTATTCATTTATTTTTGGGGCTTCATTTTTCAAGAGGTTTTGTATCACAGAAGGGACACAACTGTGGCAGGAGAGGATCACTGGTGTGGGATGTTGGTGATGGGGGGATGTGTGGAGAGGGGTGCACCTAAGGCATACCTTTAAGGCATATGAATATGTTCAAATGTTCATGGGGCATTGTCTCGGGGATGGAGACCCACACAATAACTGAAAGAATATCGATTTCCTATCCTGGGGAGTCCTGCTACATTCTCTAATAGAACAGCGAGAATCCCCCGAGTACAAGGACAATGAATAGTGAAGGAGGATGGCCCACTATGCCAGGCCATTGATATTGATGATTGTACTTATGAACCATTTCTTGTGAAATTGAATTTCAGACTACTATTATATATTGCCTAAGAGTTAGCTCCTGAAAGACTCCTTGTTGCTCAAATGTGGCCTCTCTCTAAGCCAAGCTCAGCATATAAATGCATGACCTTCCCCCTGGCGCAGGGCATGACTCCCAGAGATGAGCCTCCCTGGCACCAAGGGATTATTACCAAATGCTAACTAGCAATACATCTGGAAAAAGACCTTGGTCAAAAGGGGGAAATATTAAATACAAATGAGTTTTTATGGCTAAGAGGTTTCAAAGTGAGTCGGGAGGTCATTCCAGAGGTTATGCACATCTCAGCAGGATCTCACTGAATGCCAGAATAAACAGTGCCTCAAACAGCAGGGATCCTGAGGATCTAGAGACATCTAGACACTATAAGCAGGAAGGCAAGCTCAGGAATTTGGCACCCTGTCAGTGGGCCTTACTTTGGAATTTATTCTCCCCAGTGTAAGAGTTAGATTCATTTATAGTTTCCTTATACATGGCTCTTCTGCCTCTTTTATTTGAACCTATAATTAGCACTATCTTGTTAAATATATGCCCCAGAGACTTAAACTTTTGGTCTCTTCATGTGCCAGTTGAGTCCTGAATCTCAGCAGAGTTGCAACACCTACTCTCCAGTTCACTGGACTCATTCAGGACAACTAACAAGGAGATGATGATGGCCAACGTCATCATCACAACAGAGAGTGTCTGCAACTGCAAGCAAGATAGTTCCACCCATCTGTCCCATGGGATCTAAGCCCACTCTCAATTAGAAACAGTGGGTATCACCTTCCCCAAATCCTCAAGATTGGGAAATGAACAATGGACTAAAGTAAAATTATTATTATTCTAGCAATGGAAGAACTTTTATCATTGATATAAAGGCAGTAGCCACCAGAGGTTCTGAGGGGAGGGTGAGGGAAGAATAGCTGTAACATAATGGCATTTTCAGGACATTGATATTGTCCTGCATCACATTGCAATGACAGAGGCCATTATACATTTTGTCAGAAGCTATAAAATTGTTCAGGACATAGTATAAACTCTAATGTAAACTATATTCTATGGTTAGTGCTTCAATAAGTGTTCATCAATTGTAACAAATGTACCAAACTAATGAAGATGTTATTAATGTGGGAAGTGTAGGAAGGGAAGGGGGTGGGGCATATGGGAATCCCCTATATTTTTTATGTAGCATTTACATAATCTAAAGCTTCTTTAAAAAAAATTAAAAAAAAAAAAAAAAGAGTGACATACCAAAATGATGGAGGTGAGGGAGTGGTCCTGCCTGGGTATAAGCAATGAGGAAGTGCATTCTGTGTAGGGAATTAAAGGTATAATAAACCCCTAAATTCTGTGTGTTTTTCATTTTCACCATGCACTAGCAATTCTAACAATGTCAAAAAATATAAGCAGTATTCTTGAAATACAATGCTACCTTTTTAATGTTAATAACATACACTTTCGGCCAGGGTGTGTGTGAGGAACTGGGCAAGCAAAAGGCTAGAAACAATGTTCTACCAGAGAGTAATGAACCCTTCTAGTTGGCTATCATAAGAGAACACTTTGATAAATATATGTGATCAATCTAGTATGTTTCATTTCAGCCAATTGAGTTAATTTTACATCTCAAAGTTGTGTTTTCATTTTAAAGTCAATAATAATGAATTAGTCATATAAATATTAGATTTAGAACTTAATTTTTTCTACATAACCTGTAATGATTTTGAACCAGCTTCAAACATTTCCATGTTTTTTACAAATATTTACTAATCAAATTCCATGTGGCCAATATGCAAGGTTCCTGGAATGTGAAAACGCAAAAGATGTTCTCTGCTGCTTCGGATCTCACCCTTTAAGTTACATTTACCTCTATTTTTTCAATAAAATCTAGTTGGTGCTTCTAATAGTAGCAATTAACTGCAAAATCAATATTTCTTCATGCACAGGACTTTCTTTGGCTTATTTTTGGTAATTACAAGCTAATTAGTGAAAAGAACACTTACTCTGGCCTCTAGATAATGAATCTATTACTGGAACAAGCCTAATCCCAATTTTCATTTGAAATTAGCATTGCAATACTATGACATTATATATTTATTCCAGCATATTGTTACAGAATAAAGCATTTTTGGAGTTCCACTTTTGGATTTTATTTAGAAGCTAGTTTGTGATTCACAGAAATCAGTATCATGGATTTGAACACACAATATAGAGGTAATTAGAGTAATTAATTAGAGTTATCCTTCTTGGTCTCCTTTGAAATAGGAAAAAAATCCAAAAAAAATTTTTTTTGAAAAACTCAGGAAATCAAAAGGAATAATATAAACCATATTATTACATTTTCTGATAGGTTTATATAGTTCTCAATTTTTTTAAAAAATCATGTAAAGGCATTGTAACTCTAGCTTTCCATGCTTATTTAATTGAAACTGCAAAGAAATCTTTAAAAATACTACATTAGAAATACCAGATTGAGAATGAAGTGGAAACACTGTGAAAAAATAATGACAGACTTAGAAAGGCTTCAATATTAAAGCAATGCAAGTATTAGTGTCAGTATTACTTGATGGTGAAGAATGTTGGCATTGAGAAAGGTTTTGTACCTAAACTCCAGCTCTTATTACGTTGGGCATGTCAATTACTCCCTCTGTATCTTAATTTCTTCATGAGAGGTATCTACCTCATGAGGTGTGTTGAAAATTAACTGAATTAACAGTATATATATTTCATTTACAAGAATATCTGGCACATGGCAAATAAACATACCTCTCATGTGTTATTTCCTTTATTTAATTGCCATGCCCTCATTTGCATTGGTATTTTCTCTTCTTTTCAGAATGTACTAGTTATTGATTTTTCTAATTACAAAGCTTTTGAACGAAGGGTGAAAATCATGTTTGAAAACTTAGAGATTTAAATTTTATTCCATAATAGTGCCCATATTTAGGAATTCAGTTAGCTATTGATTCACTTGACTTTTGGGGACTAGAAATATTTTTCCAGAAGTGCTTAAATGATCTTCTCATTGCTGCAACCTAAGCATCATTGTAAAGGTTTATGGAACCTTTACCCATCACATTCCTCCCCTGCCCACAGACACAGGTACTAGGCTCCTTATCAGTCCTCAGAGATGGCCTGCAGGGCAGTGAGGTGTGTAGTCACCTTTTCCAGAGCCGGCATGGCAACTTGTCACTCTCGTTCTTGCTGACCTATTTCTGGATATATCTTTGACCTTTAAAAATATTGCAGATAGCTGCTTTTTCTTTTACAGGTATAATAGCATCTAAACGTTATGCACTTTAGTTCAAGTTTAAGGTCCCCTTTTCACTTTTAAGGTCAGTTGATATTTTAATAGATTGATTTTGTTTTATTACTTGGTTTTAAATTTGCACATCCATTTCAATCTATTCTGGATTCCATTTAGGTTGTTCCTCAGATTTTTTTTTCAGTTTTTATTATGGATTGCAGGATATTTTACTTTAATAACGTTATGGTTAAATGAATCCAGCATTGAAATTTAATATTCATATACTACTGATTTCATATATTTGATTCCATAAATTTTACATGTATCATATTATGTTTACTCTATTACTACCAATACAGACCTAACAAACTTTTAAACCATATGAATCAATACAGGATTGATCTACACGTCCTCAGCTTTCAAGTTATTATATGCTCCTTTCAGTGCAGTTTCAGATTTGAGTGTTATTTTTTTCTTTATTTTTAAAGAAGCTTTAGATTACATAAATATTATGACAAAAATATAGGAAATTCTCATATATTCCACCCCCTACACCTCCCACACTTTCCTCCATTAACAAATATTTCGTTATGGTGGTGCATTTGTTGCAATTGATGAACATATCTTGAAGCATTGCTACTAATCATGGTCTCTAGTTTTACATTATGGTTTACACGCTGCACCGCACAATTTTATAGGTTTTGAGAAAATGTATAATGGCCTATATCTGTCATTGCAATATGATGCAGAACAATCTCAATCCCAAAAGCGCCCCATGTTACACCTATTCTTCCCTCTCTCTCCCCTCAGAAACTCTGGTGACCGCTGCCTTGATATCAGTGTTACAAGTTCTTCCATCAAGGCATAAAATGTGTGAACCACTGGCCTAAAGTCTAGGCCAAAGAGCTGAATTTCTGTGGTTTTCTGCCTGCTGGCTAGGTTTTGAGGAAGTTCCACTTGGAATCCACCATTCCATTTTTTTCTTTTCAAAAATTTCCAGAGTTCCAACTAATTATTTAATTAGAATTTTTGCTCTCTTTGGAATTGGAAGCCTTTTGAAATAAGTTAGGCAATCTTCTTTTTTTTTTAAATTCCCTGGAAGAGTTTACATACATAATATTGTTGCTTCTGTTCCTTTAAAATCAGAAAGCATATGCCTAAAAAACTATGTGTGCCTGCAATTTTTGTGTGTGTGTGTGTGGGATGAGTGAGGTTAACAAGTATCTTTACTTGTTCCTGGCAGATATGACTATAAATGAACTATCAAGATTAACAGTTCTCACCTTGCCTGCATATCCAAAGGTATTGTATTGTATTATAAACTTTGCCCAATCCCAACCAGTTCCACATCTTGAAATACCCACCGAAAAATTACCTAGCTCAGGCACTAAAATCTATGTAGATATCCTCCCATAACTTCCCATTTTAGAGACTATATTAAGACTCTGTTGTGATTGTTACTTTCCTGCCATAAGTCTAATAGGCTTAGTTTGCTTTATCAACCATAAAGCATTTTTGTCGTCTTTTGGGGAGATGACAGTTAACTAGCTGTATCAAAATAATGTAATTAATATGGAATATATAAGTCAAATTATATATAATATTATTTTCCTATAAATAACCCCTATTTTTCCTATTTCCCTTCAAAATAAATATTGTTTAATCCTTGCCTCTGATATATTATCTTTCCTCCTTATGCCATGTCGGTTGAATGCCTGCTTCTTAGATAATCCCAATATTAATGTATTTTTAAAACAAACATTCCAGATAGTCTGTGTCATTGTCTGTCTTGTAACTTCCTCTTTTTAGGAAAAAATAGAAGAGTAAAAGGGCCAGGAATCATGTCAATACTTGGATGTGGGCACTACTTAAACATGAGGAAGCTAAGCTCAAGCATGAGTCTCTCAGAGAAAAAGAAGTGTGAGAACTGTTGTTGGAGACCCAGATTAGGAGCAACTGTAGCTATGGATAAGAAAGTGGGACGACCCCAGTCTGAGAGGCCTAAAACAAGGACACAAGAAACGCAAGTTCTGCAAGCAGGAAGGCTGATTGAGGAAGTAAGGGAGCCACTGAAAAGCTTGTCTAGGAAATGGCTAGGCACATTTATAGCCACAGGATAATTATGAGGACTCAGAGGTCACAAGTCAGGAAATCCCAAAAAGCAATATTTCAAATTCAAGTAATAGTTTTCTAAAGAGTATTTGGCTATGCATCATATCTCCAAGGACAGTTTTATTATTCACAGAAGAAAATTTAAAACCAAACTAATTTCCCACCACAACAGCAAAAGTTTATAGCAAAAGAGGTCACCCTGGGTTAAGAAAAATATCCAATTCTGTTTGGTTGTGTGAGAACACACACAAACACACACACATACACACTTAGTTTAAGGAATCCATATTAATTAGCTTTGCATTGCTTCTCACAGCCTTAGGGTTAACATCATAGATTATGTAATCATAGATATTATCCTTTCAAGATTCATATCCTTAACATTACTTATCCTAAGTCTCATAGCACAGAAACAGTTAGATGAATGGGACAATTTAGACTGGAGGTAAAGATCCACTAAATTCTACAGTCATCTTTTAGAGATCCAACTATTTGCTACTTAGACACATGAAAAGAGATCTCCTATTTAATTGCATGTCATATCACCTTGTGGAAACTATGTCTGGGGGAAGAAATCAAAACTCCCTCAAAATTAATTACGGAAGTCACTAAAAGATAAGAGTAGATATTATTTTGTAAAGTCGGATATTTTTACATTTTACCTAAACAAATCTAATGTAGATTGTAATGAAAGCAAATTTTAAAAATATATGTAAATGTTAACATTTTTCTTAGTGGAATTTTAAAAGTACAGAATTTTATTTATGTCTGGATGCTTTATGTCACTAGAGTTATGCTTAAATAACTTCATTATTATAGAGATTTGAGGAGGGGTTTCATAGGAAAGTCAGCTAAATTACATATTCTAAATAAAAACTTATCAAATA
This sequence comes from Cabassous unicinctus, assembly GCA_029593785.1. NCBI lineage: Eukaryota > Metazoa > Chordata > Mammalia > Cingulata > Chlamyphoridae > Cabassous > Cabassous unicinctus. The sequence continues at coordinate 102,428 of JAQZBX010000129.1, forward strand.
AACATATAGTCTATAATATCTCCAGCTGGGAAAAATCATTTAAGGTTTCCATTAAAATGGCATCAAAATTGTTGAAAAACATTTCCTTTTAATTTGACAAATGCAGTTTATTCAACATTAATTAATTCATTAGTTCAGTCAGCATTCTTTGAATGCCAAGTATAGAGCAAACATGATGCTTGTTACTAAGGACACATAGGCCATATGAAGTTCTAAATGTTTTAGCTGTAAGTGATAAATGTGTTAATGGAGATTTGCACAGGATATTATGAGATTGTGGAGGAAAGATCACATATTTAAACATGGGATAATTACAGAAAGCTTCTCAATGGAGTTTAAGCTTAATATGAATCTTAAATATTTGAAAGATGTACACAAATTGAAGTCTTCATGAAAGAAAAAATACAGTTCACTTCAGTGTCTTTTAAAGCCTTGTAGCATCAAAAGTTTCTTTTAAATGATATTTTATTCATAACTCCAATGAATAAAACTGATACATCTATAGCTGCTCTAATTGATGGACAAATGCTGACTAGGAACTTAATGATATCTGCAAATGAACTGATTCTTCCCCATAGGCCCCTTACACTTATACATGACTATAAAACCACTCTCTATTTTCTCTGAGGGGGGATACACTAAACAATAATATTTGATTAAACGTCATTAAAAATTTAAACCATGCTACTTTACAACAAATTATAACATCAGTTATTTACAAAATAGCATTTTATTTGCAGAAGTGTTTTCAAGTACAATTATTCCATTTGAGTTCATTGCTTTATCTATTCCATCTGTGACAGAACAACTTGATGAAGCAATCAATTCTATTTGTTTTTATCTAGATTGAGGAAAATGACAAAGGTCTGTCCCAGAGACCTTGGGTTTTTCTTGTCCTAGAAGAGTCTCAAGGTATGTTGTTTTAAAATACTAGGATCTTGGAGGCAAAAGGCAGGACTGTCTAATAGGGAGAAGGTTTGAAGAGTTCAAAGAAAAGGGAATGCTCAGACAGCAGTAAAGGTGATATTTCAATTAAAGGGGAAAGACGCGTTACTCAACAAATGGTATTGGGAAAACTGGATAGTCATCTAAAGAAAAATAGAAATTTGGAAGTACATTTCATACCTTCCATTAAAATAAATCCAGATCTATCAAAGATTGATACAAGAGAAAGAAAGCTGTAGGAATACAAAAATAAAAACATGAGTAGATTGTGCTATATAATTTATAATAAAGGGACACAGTGTTTCTAAGTATGAAACAAAACCCAGAAGACAAAGTTAAAGCACAGATAATTTTAATAAATATGCATTTAAAGATTCTCTACAGACAAATTCATAAAGTCAAAGACTAATGTTAATTTGGAAAATATTGACAATTCATATCACAGGAAATAGGAAAATTTCCTTAATGTAAAACTCTTACAAATCCTAAGAAAAAAAAACACCATCCAGAAGAATAAAGGGTAATTCAAAATAAAAGACATATAAAGAATTCTTAAAAATATATACTTCTGGTAGGAATATAGGCTTTTATATTCTTTATGGAAGATAATTTGGCAAAAACTATCCAAATACAAATATACATACACTGGCTGAGCAAATTTTTTCCTAGATATTTATCCTAATATTTTTAAAGTATTGGATGGTAAAATGATATTCATTACAGCAATTGTGTGTTATAGCAAAAGTCTGAAAATTACCTATTTACCCTACCAATATGGAACAAAAATAAATCATGCTATATCTATATAATGAAAATACTGTACAATTTTTAACATATCATGCATTTTTGTGCATCTAGAAAAAAATGCATCCACAATGCTTATAGGTACATAGAATATATCTGGCAGGACCACTAAAGCAGTGTTAGGTTGGGCAGAAGGAAAGCAGAGCATTTTCATAGTAGTTCTTTTTGTATTTTTTAAACTTTTATCTAGTGCATGTATAACCTCTTTGAAAATAAGTAAATGGAAATTCAAACTTTCCCAAATATTTGGAAACAAACAACAACAAAAAAGTTTTTATAATCCATAGGACAGAGAATAATATAATGAAAACTATAAAAACCTCAGAATCAAATGATAACAAAAGGAGTTTATATAAAGTATGATCAAATACAGCTAAAGCTAGATGCAAATGAAAATATATAGCATTAAAGGATTTTTATTAGAAAACAAAAAGCATTGAAAAGAAATAAACTAGCATCTAGCTTGAAGATAATAAATAAAAGAATATTACAGTACACTCAAGTCAAATAACGGAAAGTAAAATATAAATAAAATAAAAAATGAATGTAAGCCAACAAACAAAAACAGAAACCATAAGAAAAAAAAGAACACTCTTAAAAAACAAGCCTAATGAAATAGACAAGGGAGGAAAAAATATTAAGAGCAAAATAGAGGATCTCATCTTCTGAGAAAAGAGATTAAAATAATTTGAGAATACCAGGACCATTTTTCATTTCAATGCATTTGTAAACATATTTAAATGGACAACTTCCTAGAAGAAGTATACAACGTCAAAATTAACCTAAAAATATCTAATCAAATATCCAATATTCAGTAAAGAAATTCACTTATTAACCTATCTCACCCCAAACAAAAAAGAAAATTGCAGGCACATAGAGTTTTTAAGGCATAAGCTTTCTAATTTTAAAGGAACAGAAATAACAATATTATGTAAACTCTTCTGGGGAATTTAAAAAAAAAAGAAGATTGCCTAACTTATTTCAAAAGGCTTCCAATTCCAAAGACAGCAAAAATTCTAATTAAAAATATCAACTATGTTTAATTCAGTAGAGAATTTTAAAAGATGCTCAATTAGTGCTCATCCTAGGAGTACAAGTTTGTTTTATTCTAGAAAATGGTATGACATAATGTAGCTACTAATAGAAAAAAATGTAGAAAACATAATCCTCTCAATATATGCAAATATATATTGTATAAAATACAAACATTCTCAGTAAAAACACTTTGCAAAGTAGGGCTTGATGTGATAGGCATTAACCTGATAAATGATGTTGATTAAAGGAAACAACTAAATTATGAAAACTTTAATGCATTCCATTTCATTCAGGAAAAAAATTCAAGAATGTCTGGCAATACTGCTGTCATTCAACATTGTACTATATAACCTAGCCAATGGAATAAAAAGAAATGCAAAAGGTTTGAGATAAAATGACATAATTTTCATTAAATGCATCTACATTAAAAATTCAGGAGAGTTAATTAATTAAAATCGATCAGATTTAGTAGAACAGAACTACATTTAAATATATTAGAAACTTTTAGCAACAATAACCAAATAAAAATTTAATTTAAAAAATTCCATTCACAAGAGAAATAGAAACTATAAAATTATATAGAAAATAAAACTACTAAAATACATAATCCCTCTGGTAAAAATCTACAAAGTTAATGAAGAGCATTAAGGATATTAATGCAAATATGCTGTGTAACATACGAGAGATAATTTTTTAGAAAAATATGCATAACCTAAAATGAACATGTCAAATGCAAATTTCCCACAAGAATCAGTGGCAAAGAATTTCATTTTGGCATTGCCGGGTGTCTGATTATAGCTACAACATGAAGGTTCTATGACCCGACTTTAAATTAAGTCAGTGAAATTGTCTTCTATCCTCTTACCAAAAGGAAGCTTTACCCATAATATGACAAGACGAGACTCCCAAAACCAACATTAAGCAATATTGGCGGGAAGTTAATTGTCACTAATCTCCACCCCAAATAATTCTCCTAAAATCATATGCTTCTGCTACATAAAAGCATTTACTACACTTCTTGATAGGAGAAATTCCCCAGGAACTAAAAAGGGCACAATATTGATATGAATAAAGACAACTTGTAAATATTGTAGTACAGGCCTAATCAAAAGTAGGAAAAACTTTGTGCTTATTTTCAGATACCCTGTTGGTGGAACAGGGGTGATGCATGCATGCTGCATCCACTGGTGCAAGCCTGTGAACTGTAATGATGCCTTTTGCTGCCCTGTCACCTCCAAATTTACTGGAGGTAATGGAAACTATACGTAAATAGATGAAATATTATACTGAACACCTCTGATCCAAATTCTGCCTTCTGAACTTATTACAGTCTTTGAAAGGTAGGGCAAAATCCATAGTATGGAGCATGTTGTATAATTATAAAATTGGCAGATATGCTGTATAACTTGTGCTTAATAGCAAATCAATGCATCAGGCACTTAAATTAAAATTTGTTTTAGTGAAGATTTCTTGTAAACGTGCATTTTTATTAGAAGAACTGCATCTCAGCAACTATATTCTGTTGGATCTTTCAGGATCATAATCTGTTCATTGAAGACAAAAACCATGAACCTGGTTCCTTATGATTAATAGCAGGCAATTCCCCGTCATCATTGCTCATAATATCACTGTATTCTTTTTTAGCTGAAGAATAGAAAGAGAACAAGCTAAACATTTTATTTTAGAATTATTCTGGAGTTTCAGCTTTTATGGGCTTAATATTTAGAAAACACAAACTTTATATATAATTCATGAATAAATAGCAAAAATATAAGGGATTTTTTAAGTTAATAAATTCACATCAGAGACTTGAATTAGGTATAGTTCTAATCTGTAACTTTTCCAAAGCATCCAGACAAAGTAGTTGCCAAAGGCTGCCATTTATTCATGCAACCTCCTAGTTCAATTTACAGATGACAATTAAATCAGCCCTATAACTGTAAATAAATAAAAATTCTTCTCCTTCACAAAGGTATTCTTTTTCCTTCTTTTATAACCAGTTAGAAAGATTGAAAACTTCATATTCATTTAGAGTTCTCCTCTCTGCTCAAATCTTTTTCCTTGTCCTGGATATTTGTGTTGACAACTTGCACAGAGAGGCTTGTTTTATGGTGAGATTCCAACAGGCATATTTTCTCCAGGCTTAGACATCTCCATTCTTTATTCATTCTCTGGCTTCATTTGAAATTTGGATTTTGTCATTCTGTCTTTCGAAGGCAATGGATTGGAAGAACTCCAGCATGTTGTATAATGGAATGCAGCCTGCTACTCTTTGATAAAAGACTATAATCCTATATAATATGGTGTCAGTCTGCTTTTTTAATTCCTTCATTTTTAATCTGGTGCAGAATGGTTCAGCACACTTAGTCGACCATAGCATATAAAAGTGTTTTTGGAATCATATTGCTTGAGTGATAAATACAATGACTTAATCTATACTTTTTAGACATGCTGTAATGAAGTCCATTTCCCCACTTTCCTATAATTTTGTTCACTCTGATAGTCACACGTTCTTCTCCTTAGTATCCATCCTTTTCTTTTGACAGAGAGAATGGTGATCATTCTAGTTTCTGTCTGATTAACATGGTATAATGCTGGAAACTGAATATTAATGCTAAAAGTTAGTCCTTCACCTCCCATCCAGCTTTGCTGTTTGAATACAAGTATTTAGAAAATATATACCATTTTTAAAATGAGAAAAGAAAAAAAACACTGATTGGTGGTGCCAAATAAAACCAAGAATCTAAAATTCCTAATCTGAATACCACAGCCATCATTACCCTGTGAAATTCCCAAGTAAGGGGCTCTTTATTGAAAGACTACCTTTTTAATCACTGAAAAGGGCTTTGTTTTCCCCCAGATACTATCTGCCTCACAGATACCAGATAGTACCTATAACCTTTAGGGTCTTTCTCATTCCCACTGAAAGCAGAAATAGAAGCAGAGTAGGGGAAATCTTAGGCTGACTGTTATTTCCCACTGGCCTTGATCTCAGCCCGTTTCTACCCCCCATTTTGAAAGGCATTTCACAATCTGCAACTAATTCCAGTTTCATGTTTTCCTCACTAGCTACATGAGTTCGAAGAAAAATATTGTAAAGAGAAAGAAATATTGTAGTTACCTTCTGTACATCATAATTCACTCCTCCAAGAAAAGATAGAAGGCCTACTTCTGCTGCTTCTTTGTGGACAGGAGAAATTCATTTGTCCTTGACTGCTATCAGAGCTTTTCCGTCCTTTAGATAGAGTGGACAATGGGGGATGGTATAGCATTTTAGGAAATTATAAAGTAGAGATTCCCACGTTTGGTCGCTGGCTCCCCAGAGTGTAGTGGATCCAGTCGTTGTTTTTAATTCATTTATCTTCCCATTGTAAAGGGAAAATATGAGGGTAAGTGAGCTGTGAGTTTTCTGCTGTGTGGGACAATTGCCCTATAGTTAGGATGTGACGTGTGATAAACACACCCAAATAGGTTGTTTTCTTCTTTTTTTCCAACAGCTTTAATAGCTTGACCCGTATTAATCAACTAGGCTTATTGTACTCCCTTTCCATATAGGAGAAGCACAATTTCAGAATTCTGCTTTCCCTTTGTGAAGCTGCCTTCCCCAGAAAATTTGTTCTTCTATATCAATGGTCAAAATCATAGGTGAATCAGCTCCTGTAGACTTAATTAATGCTGATTTGATATCTCCATAAGCTACTTAATATATCAGAGCACCATTTCAATTAAGTTTACTGAAACCCCACATGATTTTATAGGTTAAAAATGTTATCCTTAATTAAATAATAAAAATAATAATTCATTTAAACAGCTATTTATTAATTTAATAGTTATATATTGATGATCTACTATGTGGATGTGTTCTTGTAGCTGTTTTGTTCTCAAAGAACTTACTTTTAAATTTTAAATAAACAGAAGCATGAACAAGAGAATTGGATACAGTAATATGATAAAGTAATATGATAAAGACTGCCTTGAAGGTAAAAGCAGCCTAATTTAGTTCCATTGTTTAGCAAATTTCTTACAGATGAAGGGACATGTGAGTCAAGATGTGGGTTTAAAGAGGTATCCAAAGATCTTGGGAAGGAATATTTCATACACATGGGGGCAAAACTTTTTAAAATGTTTGGCTTGTCTCAGAAATAAAATATAAAGAATAAATGGATTGCTGGTCTTTGGTGGTGGGGTGGGATGGGCTTGGTGAGATATGAAGTCTAGAAGAGTACCAGAGGTCAAGATATGCAAATCCTTCTAGGTCAAAAGGGGTTGGATTTTATTCTAAGTGCAGTGGGAGGATGTTAAAGAAGGGTGTGAAATGATCTATGTATTTTAAAATTTTTAAATACAGTAGGACCTTGTTTCATGCAAACTCAACACATGCAAATTCAGGTATATGCAGTTGACAATCAAAAAACATAAAGGCAGAGAGAGAGAATTAAAAATCATTAAAATTATTTCTATGATTAATTTTGTTTATTGTTACTAGAGTGTATACTTGCCTTATTTATTTCAAAAACATGTGATAGGTATGTTATCACTATTACTAAATAATAGAGTTTGCGATTATGTATGCCCTATATAGAGCCAGGGAACAAGGAAGAGTGGCAGTAGTGGGGTGGGTATGCGGCAGAGGGGAAGGGGTGGTGGTGTTAGGGGTCAGAATGCTGACCCAGCAGGGTCATCAGGGGTCTCCAGGCAACGCAGCTGGCCAGTTGGTCTGTGTCAGACACCTTCCAGGCTTCCCATTGGCCTCCACCAATTATTTTCCTCTGGGGGAGGAGGCAGAGAGACCTTGGAGGCAGGGCAGGCTGCTAGGGGAAGAGAGAAATAATACTTTTAAAAATTATTTTTAAGATTAATTTTGTTTACTTATTGTTACTAGGGTGTTTATTTGTCTTGTTTAAAAAGTGTGATATGTATGTTCGTATAAGAAATATTATTAAATAATGGAGTTCATTAAGTGCAATTTTCAACTTTTGCAAAGAGTATTGTAATGAACTGGTCGCATAAAACAAGGTCCTAACATACTCTTTTGTTGTTGAGTGGAGAAATAACTATTAGGTAAAAAGGAGAAACAAGGAGGCTAAAACAGGTATGATTAAAATAATCCAGGTAATATACAGTGGGATGGTGATAGTTTGGATTCAAGTAGTAGCAGGAGAAATGGCAAGGGATGGGTGGATTTCTACTATATTGTGAAGATGGCATTGACAATATTTGCTAATTAATGATATGTTAGTTGTAGGAAAGGGACATATGAAGGACACATCACAGGTTTTGCTTGAGCTACTCAGTGAATGGCAGCATCTTTCACTGACATGCAGAAGACTGGCTTTGGGAGTCTGGGGAGAAATCAATTGCTCTGCTTTGGACAAGTGAAGTCAGAGTTGTCTGCATGACATCTAAGTGGAGTTAATGTACAGGCACTTGAACACATAAATTTAGTGGATAGCTAGTCATTGGACTTAGGGACTACCCTAATTCAAAATGACCTTATTTTGACTTAATTAATTACAGCTGCAAAGTCCCTATAACCAAATAAACTTACATTCTGAGGTTCCACATGGACCTGTATTTCGGGGGCACTATTACAACCAGTACAACTGCCTAGAAGAGTTCTGCTTTAGGCAATATGAACTATCCCTCTGTACCTTGGTGAGGTTTTCCTTTGATTTGTCTTTATATGTGTTTTTTTTTGTTTTGTTTTGTTTTTTGGCCTTTGGGACACAAGATATTAAGAGTTAAGTTTAAGATACGAAATTAAGGAAAAGGGGTCAAATGGTATTTGCAATTAGGCCTTGAGTTAAGAGGCAAATAAAATCCTGGTTTACTTCGGTCCCATGAGCTAAGATCATAAGTTCAATAGAGAAGTTTGGAGGCAAGTCCTGTAGTTTTTAAAGATAGTGTGAATTTAATTGGAAGTATCCTTTCTGCATCTCTCTCTTTGAACCTATGGCAGCATTTAGTTCTTGGAAAATTCAGGAACTCAAAATCCCAGTCTTTTCTGCCCCTTTTCCACCTTTGAGACAGGAATTAAAAATGATGACTCTTAAGGGGCTTGTGTGTGGAGTGTTGAGTAGCAAGAAGTATTGTATATCAAGTGTTGAGTTTCTGCTAACTGTCTGTGAAGAGATACTGTCTAGATTAAAGATGGAGAGGATCTCCCAAGAAGTCAGGAACTCAACATGAAAAAGACTCAACATGAACTCAACATAAAACAACTAATTTTTGGCATCCACCTAAAGGTTAACTGAGTAAAACCTCACAAGCTTCTGGGACAAAGCAAAGGGGAATTAATTTATGTCTTTTGGACACAATTGACTTTCAGGAGATCCCTTTAGAGGTGTCACTGAATTGATGGCTGATTTTTGGAGCTTTCACAATCGGAGTTCTCTTTCCATCATTGATGAAAACTATTGGACCTTGTTGGCTATAAAGCAACAAAGTTAGAATAGAATTAGTAGCATTAATGGAAGCAGAATCGAGGCCTGAGGCCATTGTGTCAGCCCAGTGGAAAAAGAAAATCTGGAGCAAGTTTAATGAAAATAATGAAATCTGCTATCTGTTTCAGAAGACAGAGTAGTGGCTAACTGCACTTTCGTACTAGTTAGAGGAACTTCACTTTGCACACCCAGGAACCAGAGTTGAAGCGCAGTGTAAGGGCATTATCAAAAGGGGATAATGAGAGGGGAAGCTGAAAGGATTGGTTGAGCTGAAGCTGGAAGCAAGGAAGTAAACTAAGACTGGCTAGAGGCTAATAGCCTTGTGATTAAAAACAGAACCATTGATTTTGTCCGTGGTTCATATCACTTGGGAAAGTATGACTTACACACACAAGCACAAAGTGAGTACTAGTTTACATAATGGGTTGGAAGATGAAGGTCAGGCAGGGTGAGTTACATGCACAAAAACTGTATTTCAAACAATTGGATACATTAAAATAATGCAGAAATATTGGACCACTTTTGGTTAACTGAAATAATTTGTGATAAGGAATAGAAGAGCTTTAATTTAATATATATAATGTAAATGAATACTTAGAGCACAGTTGCTCAGGTTAATATTTTATATGCAATTAGAAGTTGTAGAAGGATTCTCTTGACACTGTGGTTTTAAGCTTGAGAACAAAGGGCATACATTTCTAAGCACTCAAAACCACAAAGGAGTGAAGAGAGATCATCAATTGACTGAGGAGAAAGTACAGCAATAAAAGAAAGGAGCTTTGAGAATGGTCTATGTCAATTTCCAGGAGTGGCTTTTACTAATTGTTTGACTGGCCTCGTTGCTTGAAGTTTATAGGCCTATTCTTTTCTCACTATAATGAAGATGGCTAGAATTGTTTCTATTTCAGAGAATTGTTTGTGAAGAGTACATGAGATAATTTATGCAAATTGCTTAGCACAGTACCTAGAACATAATAAATACTCATTAAAAGTCAAGTGTTGTAACCAAGGCTGCCAGTTGCCTATGCAATATACATATTCCCCTTGTTTTTTACTAAACAGAATCACAGTTTTCTTGGAAAGTGCATTATACCCAATATAAACTATGTTTTATAACCTATTCTACAGATACAAGTAACCATGTGAAAGAGATATGGTCAATGGGATACCCTAAAACTTGTGTATGTGGCATCAAGGAAAGCTCCTTAAAAGCAGAGGCACTGTCAAATGATAGAAACCATTTTGTTTTTGCTCTTTCTTCCTTCCTGGGAATCACAGGTATATTAACTGAACATTGGCAGCCATTTTGTGACCATGAGGACATAAGAAGATGGATGGAGTGGAAATATTAAAGGACTTTAGGTCTCTAATAATAGTGCTCTAGCATTAACAATAATTGATACCCCACTCTAAGACATTTTATTACTTCTTAAGTAAAATAAAAGTCTAATTTATGCAAACACCCATTTTTCAGGTTTCTGTTACTCTCTGATGAGTACGATTTTAAATCTAATTGCCTATTATCATTAATTATTATACTATTGCTGTGATTATCCTTATGCATCAAAAGACATAATTTGTTTCCTTGTTTAAATTGTGTTAGGGATGAACAGTCTTCAAACTTTACACAAACAGGCCACAAGAAGAGGGAGACAGACACAATTAAATTAGCAAAAGAAATGGGGCCTTATGCTTAATTTCCAAAAGGCAGCTATTACCACTGAAGTTTTACTTGAGTTTGAAAGGTGGCTTATTTGAAACCTTGTTATATTATCTTGGTTTATGATATATTGAAGAATGCCTTAAAGGGTGGGTTTTTTGCTTGAATATTTTAATGACCATATCAAAATGCCTGACCTGATAAATCAGCATTGCAAAGATGTCTTTCTTGAAGACTGTAATAACATTCATATCATTGCTTTACTTTGAAATAACATATGGAATAAACACAGAAGAATATATAAATGATATTTTGTAGATTCATCAATCCAATCATTTATTATATGAATATCCATTCAATTAGTTTAAGATATATGCTGAACCTTGGTCTTGGAATTATCTAAAACAGAGGAACATAAATTACTTGATAAAGTGAATGAAGAAATTAGAAGGAGTTGCTTTCAGTTTCAAGATGAAGGCAAAATTATGTTTTTTACAATCTCATCTTGGATGTCATTGAAAAAAATAACAAATTAAAAAGGAAAATACATTTTCAGTGAAACAAGGAGACAGCTGGAAGCCAGACACAATAATAGATAGAGGGGCTATCAGGAGAAATAGAGACGAAACTGGCACACAGGAGAATGTAGAGCTGGCATACCAGTAGAGAAGATTCAGGTGGTGACAGATACCAAGCAAATGAGTAAATACAACCCTCAAAAGTTCTGAAGCACATACTTATTTGCAAAAACACCAGATTCACCATTTAGGCAACTGGTATCAAGAAACGAGGCAGAGGTAAATGAGGACTCACTCAAAAATAGTCATTTTTTAATAATGTATACCCTCTCCCTGACAGAAGACAAAAGAACCTTGGTCCTACGCTTTTTGCAATTAGCTGCTTATTTTGTTTGATTAGGAAGAAGAGCACGATCAAACAGACAAATAAAGTGGATCTAAGAAAACAAATAACAACAAAACTCTAATTAACTGGTAACAAGTCCTGGACAACTCCCAAAACTAGTCATTTGCAAGTAGTTGCTGGGAGGAGAAACATCACCTCCTTTAATGATATGTAATGCAAAAGGAACTAATATAGACTCTATGCAAATTTACTACATGAAACAAAACATGGGGAAGGGAACAAATAAATGACACCCTAAATGTTCTCAACACAGTCTTGACACAGAGAAGAAGAGGATAGAAATAAAAAATATTATCAATACATTTTTTAATTGGAGAAAGAGCAAAAAGCAGAAATGACTCAACTTTTTGAAGGGACAAACAACCAGATGAATTAAAAGTTGAAATAACAGAATTCAAGAAAAAAGTAAAGGAAAAATAAAATTGCCTCAGCTATAAAGGCAAAACTTGAAGGGAAAAAAGTAGAATGAGAACTTCTGAAATAACTGTAAGGAACATAGACAAAAATGAGAAAAGAAAGTAAGGCAAAGCAGAAGTAAAGAAAGACAAAGTACATTAGCTCACTACTAACTGGGATAATCCCTGAAAAATAAATTATTTAAGTATAAAAAAATTAAACCATAAAATGCTCAAACTATGGATGAGTTTCACACATGATTATCTATATAAAAATTAAAACTCTAGCATGTTAAACCCACCGAAAGTAAAGCAAACAAACAAAAATCCTAGGAAAAGTAATTTATACTTCAGACAAAGAGGTAAACTGATAAAAGATATGACCCTACAATTCACAAAGAAGGAAATATTTTTGAATATTTGAAAATAAATTGCATTCATTACAAGTCAAATACCAATTAAAATTACACTAGGACAGCATTATCCTTATTCATGGGAAAAATCCAAAAGCATAGAACTCCTTATTCGGTAAATGATGTAAAACATACTTTTATACATTACCAATGGGAGGTTACATCTAGGAATTTATCCTACAAGTACAATTGTGGCTTCAAAATAATAATAATGACTATATGAATTTATTATTTCAGAATTGTTTATAATAACCAAATATTGTAAACAACTCAATTGTCCATTAGTTGGGAGCTTTCATAAATCTATACAATAGACTATTCAGTACAATTAGGAACAAAAAAGACTGGAGGTTTTTGGATGGTAAGATGGAAGGATCATCTAAGGGATACTGACTAGAAAAACAAAAGTACTCAAGAAATATGTAGTATGAGAGAAAGTTAGAGATAGATGATTAGATAGATGGATGGACAGAAGGAGATAGATTAGATAGATAGATAGATAGATGATAGAATCACATGTTGGCTTGTATATATAAAAATATTTGGAAAAACACACAAGGAGCTACTAATGCTAGTCATTTACTAAAGTTGAGCTGGTGGCTGGGACAGAGTTTAGAGGACACTTATAGTATCACATGTATAATATATACATAGTTTGGGTTGTGAACTATGTGAATGTAATATCTAATGGAAACCCTTTGTTTTTTCTTTTTCTTTTTAGACGGTTAGTTGGTAAGTGGCCTATAGGAAATTCTTGGATGGCTTCCGGGCATATCACCCAAAACACTTTTACCATGCTTGCACCTTTAAACAGCTTCCCCATTTCCCCAAGTTGATATATGAATCTTGTGTTGCACTGACTTCTATTTCAACCTGGAAAAATTTCCCGGAACTCTAGAGGGCCCCAGTTCTGGGCATGGCTAATTATCCCTTCCTGGCAACTTCTCTCTGGCAATGCTGATTGGTCTTCTCTGATTTCCTCAGCTTCCAATTTTTCACTCTCTATATTCCTAGAAGCCTCAGGCCGCACAGGATCCCTACTGAATTTCTCTTTTTCCATTATTCTATTTCTCTCTCCCTGCCTTTGACAGGTTTGCTTCAAAAGCACCGTAACAGCAGTCGTGTGTTGTTGTGGTGGTTCCCGATGAGAAAATGGACTCTAGAAAGATTAATCAGCTTGCTCCTAGATCACAAAGAGATAAAAACAGAAGTGCAAACAAGATGTCTTGAGTGACCATCAATGTTCTATATTTCACTTCCTGTGTTATTTTGTTTTAAATTTGAGCCAGTTTTCATCGTGGAGGAGTTGTTGTTATAAAAAGCCAAACTTTGATTCCATTAACAAAAAGACCAATAAAGTTGACTTCAAAAACATGATCAAAACATGTTTCTGCCTCTATCACTTAGGAAATCAGTTTTCTATGTAGTAACCAGTTTCAAATATTATTTTGTTTTTTGAGGAATCAAGAAAAGACATCACCTTCATTCACATTTCATTCAGATATTTTTCTACCTCTGATAGCATTTTGATAAAACCATCTCCTTACTTTGGTTTTCGTGCCTTTTAAAAAAATCTAGATATTCCCCCCAAGGACATCACAGATTTGCCCCACTTCCAAAACTGACATGACAATCCTATATCCCCACAATTTGAATTCATAAACATATAACTTTGGGGACCATACTGAATGGGTTTCTCTTCATAAGCTACCACAATTCCCTGTCTGTGTAACTATGATCTCCTCCCTGAATTCTGCATAATAAAAGCTGCCTTTCCTTTATTTTATCTGTATCTATTTCTCACCTGTATATCTATATTTTTATCAGTCTGTATTTCACCCTCCATTTACAGTCTACTTAGTGACTCATGAAGGATTCAGCCAGAAAACTCCTCCATCTGATTCCCTGTTTCCTGGGCAACTTTTTGCCTTCAATCAGAAAGGCATCTTTTTGCCTTAAATCAGAAATTCATCTAATGAGCTGTGCAAACAGAATTTCTTGCTTCTCTTTTTCATTTCTTTTTCCAGGGTTACTATTGGCCAATATCCTGCACTAGAAAAAGAATCCCATGGATTAGAATTTGTGAACAAATATGTTCATTATTCACTCAATCTTATTTCTCCTCCCCCTTGCTCAATTCCATGTCTTCCAAAAACTTACATTTATTCACTTGTCTTTCTAGTTTCTGTGAACAGCTATTCTATATCTGTAACAATGTTTATCCATTCTGTCTTCTTTGCTTTACTATAGAAGGTATGCTACACATTTCTGACAAATCACAGATTTCCACATCAGTATAAAAAAAAACATTTCTAGGCCACTAGAAAAGACACGTACTATACATTGTGGGTGATTAAAACATTAATATGATACAACTTCAGTCTTGGGAGCTCACAATATAATTGCTGAAATATTCAGATATAAAATTCATATAAAATTCATTACATAAAGGGGAAACTAAGAAGGGTTAGAGAAAGCAGAATTTCAAATGTCTCAGATCTTTAATAAGATTTCCAGAAGGCATAAAGAATTTGAAGAATAAAGACTCTAAGAGAAATCTTTTACAATCATGAGTATTAACTTACAGTAAGAGACAAGTTTGAGGAATCATAATCAGATCAGTGTGACAAGAAAGAAAGGCAGGATAAATAGATGTTTACAGTGGGGTACTGTTCTAAAAGTAAAAACACTTGAAATTTTGAACTTGACAATAAATGTAAGATATTTCAATTCATTTACCACATGCAATAGATGAAAAAAATCAAGGATCACATAAGTTAATGTCATAGAAAAATCTGCACCAGACAATGTTAAACAGGCAAGTATGACTTTATTCAAAGCTATAAACAGTAGAGAGAGAAAAGAAGGTTTTTAGAGGAGAGTGAGAAAAAGAGAATGTTAGAGAGAAAGACTGGAAGCCTATCACAATAGGAGAGAGAGAGAGAGCTCAACTCCACTGAAGCCAAGGGCAGAAAAGTTTTTAAGGACTGGGATAAGTTAATGGAAGAGGACTGGAGAGGAGATCAAGCAATGGGGTGTCAGTTACGTGATGTTATCTTCTAAATTTACTGTGGAGGTCAGGTGGAATATGTTCTATCTTGATTCTTAAGGGCCAAGGAGAGAGTGGTCAGGGACCTAGGGGCAGGAGGAAGCCTGTCTAAAGTTTAGTCAAGCTAAGGAGAAATTAAGTCCATTTTGGTCAGTAACACAATGGGTGGGGGATTTCTTAAACTATGCCATTTTTCAGGTTCAAGGGTTTCAGGTTAAATTCAAGATCATCACTATATAAGGTTACACACACACAAATAGGATGGAAATTAAACAACATATTCGTAAACAACCAATGGGTTAAAGAGGAAATCACAAGGGAAATAAGGAAATATCTTGAGGCAATGAAAATGAAAATACAACATTCCAAAACTTATGGGAGTGCTGAGAGGGAAATTTATAGCTCTAAATGCTTGTATTAGAAGAGAAGAAATATTTCAAATCAGAGACTTCACCTCAAAATTGGAAGAACTAGAAAAAGAAGAGTAAATTAAACCCAAAGTAAGCAAAAGGAAGAAAATAAAAGATTTGAGCAGAGATATAGAGGACAGAAAAACAATCGAGATAATCAACAAAACCAAAAGTTGGTTCTTTGAAAAGATCACGTTTATTTTGAATTACCATGGAAAATAAATAATTTATGTTGATTGTTAGCTAAATAAATAATTATTGAACTTCTAAAATATTCTTTCACATGAAAGAATGGCTTTAGCTATGTTTTTACACTACTTTACAGGCAATAGAATGTAGTGTTTAAGAGCAAAATTCTAAAGCCCCAGCCTGGGTTCAAATTCCAGCTCTACATTACTTGTTGTGTGATCTTTGGCAAGTCCCTTAAACCATTTTTGCCTCAGTTTTCTCACCTGTGAATTGGTAATAGATATACAAACCTACATTATAGATTCCTGGGAGGGATTAATTAATATGCATAAGGCTCTTATACTACTGCATAGGACATGCTAAATTTTTATAGAGTGCTATCTGTTATTATTATTATTAATGTTAACATAATTTGCAGTCTTTTTATAATTGTTGAGTGGATTATAGCTGTATCATGGAAGTCATATTCATTGTTTGCCATAACATACAATTCAAACTGGAAAGGCATAAAAAGATGATTTCATAAAATTTTCAATAACATCTATTGAGTAAAATCTGAAATCACATCATTTAGTTTTGTTCAGATGACATACACATAAAGTAGTCATTTCATGACTGTTCTTTTGCCAAGTCTATTTGAAAGAATAATTTTGTACATAGTAAGGACTTTTACTTGAATACAAGGCAAATTTAAAGCTAAATTAATCAGAATTACACTAGATAGTATAGCTGTCTCCTCAAAGTAATACTTCTTACTAGAGAATGAATATGAATCAATTCAATTAGCAAACTCTAGAGTAATATGTAACAAGAAATTACATATTTTATTTCATAGACTAATATATAGTAGAAGCTATTCGTTTGGTTCATTTGCAGAATCCAACTGTTTAATATCACACATTTTTGCACATAAGTAATTATGGAGGCAGATATTTACATGTCTTTTAGTTGTAAACATCCCAGGTTAAGTAAAGCCTTAAAGAATTATTTTTTTTGACACATAAAAAATATATATTTCTTAATTCTCTGTTTCTATCACTCGTACCTGCTCTACCTCCACCTTGACTGAGAATGTGACCTTATCACAGAAAGCCCCCATGATGCAGTCAGCGAACTGGCTCTACACAGATGGGCTATGCATATCTACACAGGTAACTGCAGAAACTTAGAATGGAATAGGAAATTATTTTAATTAGAGTTCCAGTTTGACAATAATTTCAATGTGTGATTTTCTTTTTTTGTCACATGCCTTATTCCTAATAAAGATCTCAAATAAACTCCAACATTTTGGCCTCTAGTCTGCATCAGTTAAACTTCCTCTTGTTACCTAAAGTGACACACAAGCTCCATTACTTATCTAAATATATGCCCTTTGTAACCCTAATGAAATCTGTATGTTCCCTAAATCTCCTAATATGAGTATTGTTATACAAGCCTCTGTTCTCTCCTCCCAGTGGTAAGAGAATAAATTACTTTTTAAAATAAGAATCCATTTAAGAGTATATGATTTTAAAATAATCTTTCCTATGCTAAAAATAAAAATCTTTATCATTTCTTTTTTGTTCATTATACAATTAAAGACACCAGTTTTAAGGATAATGCTAAGGAAAAGAACTGACATTGCCTATTAATTGTATTGATCTTAATACAATTATTTTTTATAAACTCTATTTTCCTGCTTCATATCAGGGGACTGTGAAATCGTCATCATAAAATAATAGGATTAAATGTTGTTTCATGTTTGTTAATTCAATATATTTACACCCATTTTAGGAGCCTCGTGGCCAGTTCAGTCAACAAGTAAGAACATGGGAAAGTAGACAAGGGTAAAATATAAGAAAAGGAGACTGAGAAGAGAGGATATTAAATACCAAGTTTGAGTCTATGACCTGTGAGTCTTTTAGCAGGAATGAACAGAAATCCTGACGGGTTAAGTCTCATGTCAAAAGTGGGTGGGTACAGTGGCTGAGGATAGAAGTTAAAGACACCAAGACACCTTGGTGTGATAGAAAGAGATTTAAATTTGCTAGGCAAAGATCTTGGTTCTTACGCTTACTCCATCGCTTCCTAATTGCATGACTGTGGACAACCGATTTCATTTATTCTATAAAATTAAATTAACACTGACTGAGTGTTGTGGGTGTATAGTGAGATTTTTTTAAGCCTCTTTATTGAAGTACAATTTACTTAAAATAAAATTCACCAATATTAAGTGTACAATTAGATGAGTTTTAACAAATATATACTATCATATAACCACCTCTACAATAATGATACAGAACATGTCCATCACCCCAATATTTCCCTTGTGACCCTGTTCAGTCAATCACCTCTGCCTACCACCCTGCCCCAGGCAAATAGAGATCTGGCTTCTGTCCTTCACCATGATGTTTTTAAGATTGTGGTTGCAAATATCAGTGGTTTCTTTCTTTTTTTGTGTGCTGATACGTCTGTTTATGTATTTATTTATTTATTTATTTATTTATTTACATTTTAAAAAATTATTGCCAAGTGTTCTATTGCATTAATACACTACAATTTGTTTATTCTTGATAGGTTTAGGGGCTATTTCCAGTTTGGAGCTATTATGAATAAACCCAATACTAATTTAATTACAAGTATTTCTGTGAACATATTTTCATTTTTCTTGGTTAAATAACTATGACTGGGATTGCTGGGTTGTATAAGTGTGTTTGCATTTAAGAGTAACTACACGCTGTTTTTGAAAGTGGATGGACCATTTTGAATTTCTAACAACAATGTTTGAACTTTTCAGTTGTTCATATCCTTACCAATATTAGGAATGCCATTTTAAAGTAGCTATTTTTGAAGAAAGTAATATCTAACTTACTATATAATATATATAACAATATCAACATATAACAATATTCTGTATTGTGGTTTTAATTTCTATTTCAATAGAGATGTTGAGGATATTTTAATGTGCTTATTTGCCTTCTGTGTATTTTCTTTGACAAAGTGTCTGTTTAAACAACTTTGATAATTACTTGCTCATTGGATAGTTTGCCTTATTGAGTTATAAGAGTTTCTCATATATTCAGGATACAAGGCCTTTATCAGATAAATATTTTGCAAATATTTTCTTATTTTTTACTAATGTAGCATATACCTATACATAGTAGATGTTCAATAAATGTTAGTAGAATCTGAATCTGAAAGAACCTGAATCCAAAGGAATCTCAACTCACTCTACAAGAAATATTTTAAAAAGAAATGATTGCAATTACTTCAAGTTGTTTTCTGTGTATAGATATCAAATAACCCCACTATCTCTTTGCCAAATCTAGAATTAATATCTTTTTTTACTACAATTTAATGTGAAATTCTATAGCAAATTTTTCAGCATCACTCATTATCGTGGAAGACACAGCAGTGTCACACACACATTTGCAAAACTTGCGTTGTGTCTTATATAAATCTTATGATATTATTGTAAGAAAAGGGAAGCAAAATAATATAGTATTTAATAGCCAAGACCCCGTAGTCAGACAGACATAAGTTTAGTACTGACACCACCAATTAGTAGCTGTGTGCTCTTTGGCAATATACTTAAACTCTCAAAGCTTCAGAAAGCTCATCTTTCAAAATAAGATGCAGATGGTTCTTATTTCAGAAGGTTGTTTTAAAGATAAAAGAAATAATGCAAGCAAACAATTAGCATGAGGTTGACACATAGCAAGCACATAAAAAAGCTTGACAAATTATTTAGATTGTTATTATCAGGTTCAATAAAAACATGAAATTTAAATAATGGCATAAATTATTTCCAAACTTAAACAGACAAACAACGTGATGCAAACCCAGCTTTCATTTGTGTCATATTTTTAATGTTACAAAGATGTCTGATATTTTACTATTGCATGACATGTACATTAGCTTATTTCAATCCACTTCTCTGTTAGCTCTCAAATGACAATGGTGCCACTTATTAGTATATTAGGTCATTGGCCTTAATAACTAATATATACATAGCTTCCTCTTCTTTTTCTACAGTACCCATTCATCCATTCATCTTTTTTTCCTACTCCAAACAGCAAAGAAAAAAAAAAGAAAAAGCTGGAGCTAATGTCATTTTCCAATGCTTCCCTAATTCCTCCAGGTTTTATCTAATTTATGTGGAGTAAAGGGAATTCCTCCTTGGAGATTATTATTGGCACAAACAGAGCTTAAAAATGATTCGGTTGGGCTCTGGATATCAATGGTGACGCTGAATGCCATGCAGGTACACAAAAAGTCATGTCCAACGCCATTTGGAAAGACAGACTTTGGTGCTAGTGTCAAGTGAAGTGACAGTGGGCAATGCTTTAAAAGGAAAAAAGGTTACATGGGTTATGTGCTCTTGGCCTGTGGATTGTGATTACAATGAAGTTAAGGAAACTCTCCATAAAAGTACCTAAAGAAGTTATTTAATCTGTATTTTTTAAAGGGAGTACAAGAATTACTGGAGAAGATTAACACATTTAAGTAAAGATACATTTATATGTACATATCTAGGAATATGAAACATGTATATACCTATAAATATATATTATTTTTTATAATGCATATTATATTATATTGCTACTTTATGTGCCTAATAGTAAATATCAATCTCATCATTCTAGAATATTCCTAAAATCTGTAGCCAGTTGTGATGAGGGATTTGAGTTCAAGCTAGTACTCTTCTATTTTATTTTCTGGTTCTGGGCCACCCTTGATCTGCAACTCTATCCCTCAGAGATTTAATCTCCTGCTTTAAGCCCAGTATTTTGCTTGACTCAAAACTAATACAGAGATAGAGGATAGAAGGATTGAGAGGCGACTTCAAAGGGGTGTGGAGTTTTTCTTTTTGGAGTAATAAAATTGTTCTAAATTTTTTTTGTGGTGATGAATGCACAACATTGTGATTATACTAACAGTCATTGATCATACACTTTGGTTAGATCATATGGTATGTGAATGTATTTCAATAAAACTGCTTAAAAATAAATAAATAAATAAATAAATAACTGTGGAAGAATAGCCAGAAACAGCAGCTATGCCGGCAGGGGAAGCATAGAGAGATTGAGAGGTGAAGAAATTTCTTGTTTGTTTGTCTGATTTTTGTTTATTATTATTTTTATTGAAATAATGAAAATGCTCTAATAATGATTGAAGTGATGAATGCACAACTATGTGATTATTCCAAATACCATTGACTGTACACTTTGGATGAATTATTTTCTTTATTAATATGTATCAATAAAATTGATTTGTTTTTTAAAAAAACTAGCACATTATTGCAAGAGTTCTTAGGCTTTATAGCTCAAATACTTCAAAGTTAAATTTTGAAAGCACACAGACTTCATCAGCAATATTTGCAATGTGTAGCTCTTTCTACTTCTCTTTCCTTTTGTATGAATATCTTTAAATGTGGCCACTGCTGGATATGTTTTGTAAATGCCCTCAGGAAAATGTCTGGCTCAAAATTTCCATGAATTCCTGTCTGCAGCTGAAATGACAGCATTTTTAGAGCCCTGTGGTTTTAGGCAAACAAAGAAAACTCCCAAGCTAGCTTTTTCTTCAAATGCTCTTTCTGAATAAACATAAGCACTTTTCTTCATGATGGTGCTCTACTAATCCTTCGCCTTCCACCCACCCAAAGTATTTCAGTTACTTAATGGTTGTCTGGCCAGCGCTTGTGACCCATCCAAACAATAGTACTATTCCCTTCATTCAAATAGTCAGGGAGAACATGATTCTTATTCTTTTCTTTTCTTCCAATGTATAGAAAGAGATGAAAGATTAGTAGCTTCCTGTCCTAATGGTCTGACAACATATGACCTTGCTGAACAATTTTGTTAGCACATACTAATGCATGTCTCCCACTGGGCACCTCCTTGATTTTAATGCCAACCTGTTCCTCCCTAAATTATTTGGAAAGACTAAATTAAAATTTGGGTAAAAGCATTAAAGTGGACAATGTTAAACCAAACAAACAAACTTGAACTTGGCCCAAGGTAAGTGACAGCCTGAGATAAACTACAAACCAAGGATAATTATAAATTTAAAATGTTCTCTCTAGCAGCTTATTATTCTAATATATATGGTAACAACCATTCAAATAAATGACATTCAGCTAAAATATCATTGAATTTTCATCAGGAACATTACTGTTACATTTAAAAATCTATAATAAGTTTTTAAATAGTAGAAAATCATGATCAAGCAAAGCTTCAACTAACAAACATTCTCATGATTGGTGTTTACCGTGTTGGTTCAGTTCCCACTGCGGAGTCTAGCAAAAATAACAGTACCATTGATTTAATCCCTTTCTGGCAGGTCTTTAACTGAAACTTAATTATGTTGCTTTTTGTCTGCAACCTTCCCCCAAGGTTTCTGTGACATTAGAATACCTCCTTTAAGTGTTATGAAAAGAGCATTAGAGGGTTTTTCCTCTGATTATTTCATAACATAACATAGCAGTTCCTTCTGCCAGAGAACCCACACAACTGTTTTCAATAAATGAAACAGGTTTTTTTTTTGTATTTTATAAAGTGTAGATTAAACATTAATTAGTCATAGCTAAGTTCCAACATTTTCCTTCTGCAGTAATAGTTTTACAGTTAGTTCTCAAACAACACAAATAAAGCCCTATAACATGTGAACAATAGCACAGACTTATAGTTAATAAAGGGCAAAGATGCTTATTTTAGTCCATCTTAAACTGTTTTGCAATTATTTCATGCAGAGTAATTATTTCTATATTCTTTAAACAGCTGAAGTTCCAAAGGCATGGGAGAGTGTGCATTTTTATAGCTAAAAAAAATTGTATTAAAAGGATATGGCTTTCTGGATTTTTTCCTTTCTCTTCTGCAAACTCATAAAATTGAAAGAGGCCAACCCAAATGTGTGCTAACCACAGTAACTTCCACATCTTATGGTCACCAGAGTCAATTCTTGTCATTTTTGTTTACTATTATTGGCTTGTCACAGGATCCATATTTCCTAAAATAATTGAAAATGAAAACAAACTTTTGAATGTGTCCTTTTTCTTCCCAGCAATGTGTCAGCCTGGGAAAATACTCTCTTTGAAAAGAAAACGGAGCTGACATATAATTGTTGCCTTTACCCCAGCTGTTACTGACATTACATGCTGAACCTTCCTTGGAGACACAAAACAAATTTTGATGTGACACTCTGAAAAGTCACCACTGGTACTTTACAAATAGTTCAAGGTCACAGAAATCGTGCCCTAGACACTTTCAGGTAAACCTCTGGAGGACTTTTCTTTCTTGGGGAGAGCTGTGTTTTTATTGATTTTGCAAATTATAGACTTAAAGTCTAACAAAAGAAAAGCTACCAAGGAATGAAAAAAAACAAACAACTAAGTACAAAATCAATGACTGCATTGAAATTTTAAAAAGCAGTTCCATACAAGTATAATGGTGAAATAGAAGTTAAAAACATCATGTTTAACTTGTGAAACTTCTATAAGGGAAGAGACAAACATAATATGACATATCATCAAAGGAGCATTTGGTAAAAGATTAAACTTTTATTTAAAACTTAAATATTATTCAAGCTCTTTATACAAAATTGTTATACCTTGTAATATCCTATCCATTACAAAGATATTTGAATTTGTCAGTCTTATTTTTTCTTTATTGTGACTTTCATTATTTGATTAGCAATGTATTACCTACAAATATTCTAATCCAAACGAGTTTTTATAGCTGAAGATTTAGACCTGTGTGAGGTTCCTTCCTATGCAATAATTTCTGGGATAAACTAAATACTCTCATTTCTTTCTTGTCCTTTGGCACCTCTTATTAAAGATAAAATATCCTTTAGTCAGTAGGGAGTTAAATCTGCCAGTCCTCTAAGGAAATAATATTATTACCATAAAAAAGGTCAGATTCTGTTTCTGTCCTTGCTGACCATCTAAGTATACTAGTCAATAATGACCTTGAATAATAATGACCTAAACCAAAACTACTGGCCTTATGCTTACGGCTATATCCCTTTTATTGCTGTCCTTTTTTCTCTCATTTCAAAATACCAGGAAACTTATACTTCCTTGCATGGATTCAGTTGATAAAAACCAGTTTCTGAATAAAAATGCCACAAAGAAAAACATCAATTTGGGAATAATGGACTCTTATCTATGCTCCATTTATATATATATTTAAATTGAACCCAGGACCTTGGACATGGGAAGCAGGCACTTAACCACTGATTTATAACTGCTCCTTTCTATGCTCTTTTAATGGTTATCTTTTAATAATATTATCACTAATTGAGAGCTGTAGGGCAAGAAGCAAGACATTTAATTTGTAAAGTTTGAAATTCATGTTCATATTACTGTTATTCCAGAGACAAAGCGATTTTTTTTTGTAGTTTAAGGCAATTTGGTTTGGCCTACACTTATATTTCTTTAGAGAGTGGGAAGTGGGGGAAAAACATAGGGAGAGGGAGAAGCTTTCCACAACCACTCCAAGAAACAAGTTTCAATTTTTTAAAAATGATAATATGATTGGATCTATGAAGGCACAATGACAAATTTCATTCATTTTAGCAAATGTTTGTGGAATGCAGTATATAGCAAGACATTATATTTGTATGGCAACAAATAAGAAAATGATTATAATAGAGTCTTTAACTAAAACACATTTAACATAATTTAAATTATAATGATCATTTGTTGAACATTTCCTATGTGCTGTGCATTGTCTTAGTTTCTTTATGTATATATATGTGTGTGTGTGTGTGTGTGTGTGTGTGTGTGAATTTCTAGTCCTCGCTGCAATCTAAAAAGCATTATAATTCCTATTTCTCAAATGAAGAAGGTGACCACTGAAGAATAAGGTGATTTGCCCAAGGTCATATGGGTGGTAGTAAGTGAAAGAGGTGGAATTTGGATCACAGTAATCAGACTCAAAAATCTCTGTTTAATATACTGGACCAAACTGATTGAGGCAGGAGTTAGACAATTATATAATAATCACTCTATTGTTGAGCAAGATACGATCCTTGCCATTTGTTTTTTAAATAGTTCTAAAGAAATTCACATCTGTATTTTTGGCATCAGAAAACATTTAGGAGAAAAGATTATCTTTATTAAATCCTTAAAATCAAAATAAGGTGTAGACAGATGAAAATTAAAGGAAAATGAAATAAAAGTGCAGGTAACAAGGGAAGAAAAATATAGAGCCTAGAATATTTTTGTTATTTTTGACAAATACTTCACCATCTCATTGGTATAGAGTGGCATGTTCAAGTTAACAAATAAAATATATGCCAAATAAATTAGGTTGGTATTATTGTGATGAGTCTTGCATTAGGAGGTTCAATTAAAAAAAATTATTTGAGTGTGTAAGCATATCATTTAAGATAAGAAAGGGAATGAATGATAAGGTTAATCTTAATATTGGAGAGTAAAGAGACGTGAGGTAGGAAGATGGAGGAGGTTTTTATAATTGTTCAAGCAATATTTAAAATGGGCCAGAATAAAAATATTTGGTTGTAGAACATAAAGAAAGGGATATGCGTGTGTTAAAGATACTTAATAGGCATGATTTTGAGTATTAGAGAAAATGATGATAACAAATAATAAAACGGGGTTTCATATGAGAAAATTTTTACACTGGGAAGTTCAGTTTTTCTTATCCTATGACTCTCAAAATAGTCACAATATTGCTTGCCCTCCATATGCATTTCAATATATATAAATGATGATGCTATAACAGATCTGTAATTGTAAGAACCCCAGAAAGGAATAACAGTGCAAAAACATGAAGTTCTTATTAGATGAAAGTTTCAATCCCAAGTCTAGTCAAATGATTTGGAAAAACTTACTCTCATTCCACCACACGTTTTTCATGTGGAAAAAGGAGATGATGTATAATGTCAGCTATTCTGAGAGTTAAAAGAGATAACAAAGATACAAAACATAGCATTAAGCCTGATAAAATAAAGTGTTTAGCAAATATTAAATTCTTTCCTTCTTCTCATGCACTGTGTAGGCCACATTTTTACTTCGCATAGGGGTCATGAAACTTTCTCGAAAAGGCCAGATTGTAAATATATTTTTTAAATATAGTTTTTTATTTTTTTAAAAAGATGCTTAAATTACATAAATGTTACATAAAAAATATAAGGGATTCCCATATGCCTTGCTCCCAACCCCTCCCACATTTTCCCACATTAGCAATATCCTTCAATATTATGGTACATTTGTTACAATTGGTGAACACATTTGGAGCATTGCCACTAAGCATGAATATATAGTTAACACTGTAGTTTACACTCTCTCCCACACAATTTTGTAAGTTAGGAAAAGATATATAATGGCCTGTATTTGTCATTGTAATATCATTCAGGACAATTCCAAAATTCTGAAAATGTCCCCATATTAGACCTGTTTTTCCCTCTTCCTGCCCTCAGAACCTCCAGTGGCCACTGCCTCCAAATCAACAATAAAAGTTCTCCCATTGCTAGAATCACAATAAGTCTATAATAGAATACTACTCTAGTCCATCATTCAT
The DNA here is from genome assembly GCA_029593785.1 of Cabassous unicinctus. Lineage (NCBI taxonomy): Eukaryota > Metazoa > Chordata > Mammalia > Cingulata > Chlamyphoridae > Cabassous > Cabassous unicinctus. Next base: position 129,221 of record JAQZBX010000129.1, read on the forward strand.
TCCCTAACCCTGAGGATTCTGGGATGATGATGTCCACTCCACCTCTACTTGAAAGGGGACTTAGATCCCTTGGGGCAGATGGATGGGGGCTATCTTGCTTGCAGTTGCAGACTCTCTCTGTTCCTTGGGATGATCATTGTCCATCAGCATCCTTGTTAGATGTCCTGGGTGAGTCCAATGAATTGTAGAGTAAGTGTTGCAACTCTGTTGAGATTCAGGGTCCAGCTGCACATGGACATCCCAAAGATTTAAGTCTCTTGGACATACACCTATCAACTCTAGCACTAACTGTAGGTTTAAATAGAAGGGGTAGAAGAGCCATGTTTTTTAACACATGGACTCCACAATGGAGTCCAATTCTGTCACACTTGGGAACGTAAGTTCCCAAGTAGAGCTCACTGGCAGGGCACCAAACTTCTTAGCTGCCTGCCCTGGCTATAGTGTCTGGATGTCTCCACTATTTAGGAAATATTTACTTTGGCAGTCATGGAGATCCTGCTGAGATGTGCATAAGAGTAACCACTGGAATGACCTCCCAGCTCACTCTGAAGTCTCTTAGCCATATAAACTCATTTGTCTTTAACCTTTCCCTCTTTTGGCCAACATCTTTTTCCAGTTGCATTGCTAGTTGGTGATTGGTAGCAATCCCTTGGTGCCAGGGAGGTTCATCCCCGGAAGTCATGTCCCACATTGGGGGGAACATAATGCATTTGTATGCTGAGTTTGGCTTAGAGAAAGGCCACATTTCAGCAACAAGGAGGCCCTTAGGAGGTAACTCTTAGGCATCCTATAATACTAGGCTAAGTTTCAATTTCAAAAGTAAAGGTTCATAAGTACATTCAGCAATATCAAGGGCCCATCAATAGTCCTTCCTCCATCACTAGTCACTGCCCTTGTACTCAAGGGATTCTTGCTCTCCCTTTAAAGAATGTGACAGAGCTCCCCAGGATGGTAATTCAATATTCTTTTGGTTAAAGTGTAAATCTCCACCCACTGTGACAATGCCCCATGAACACTTGAACTCTTTCATATGTCTTATACGTATGCCCCAGGTGAACCTCTTCCCATGCATCCCCCATCACTGACACTCCACATCAATGAGCCTCCTCTGCCACAGCTGTAACCATTCTGTGACCCAAAACTTCTTCAAAATGAAGCTAAGAAAATAACCAAATACAATTAATAAGAACATGAAATAATAATGATAGTTTTTAAAATGACAAATAAAATACAAATTTTTTTTAAAATTGTAATAATAAAAAATAATTAAAAGCATAAAATTTTTAAAAATTGAAATGTCTTTCATCACAGTAAGATCCGTTATCTTGTATGTACAGTGACATTTTCTTCTGTTTATTCTCCCAGTGTCTTATTTTTTTTTTCATTTTGTCTTCAAAGAAGTTTTAGGTTACAGATAAGTCACATACAGAATATAGGGGATTCTCATATACCCAAAATCTTCCCTCTTTTCCCTTTTCCCCTATTGATAACATTTTACAACTGGATGGTACATTTTTTACAATAGATGTATAAATATTGAAACATTGCTACTATCCATGGTCAATGATTTACATTATGGTTTTAATTTTGAACATATACTTTTAAAAATTGTAAGAAAATTTAACATGGCCTATATTCATCATTGCAAGCTCACGTACACTTCCATTGCCCGCAAATGCCCCATGTTCCATCTATTCTATTCTTCTGTCCCCCTTCCCACAGGACCCATGGCAACCACCAAGCTTCACTCCTTGAAGAACAAGATTCATAATTACTTGCAACAACACTGAGGGCTTAACATACTTGCCTGATATCCCCTATTGGCCACTTCCTATGCTCTCAAGAAACACCCACCCCTCAATTTGAGAACATAGCAGGACTCCCCAGGATGGGAATCCAACATCTTCCCACTCATTGTGTGGGTCTCCACCCACTGATACAACACACTATGACACGATGAACACTCATGCACTCCCTAAATGCCTGCCCCAAGTGTGCCCAGTCCCAAATGCCCCCCACATCCAACACCTTAAACCAGTAACCCTCCCCTGCCATATTGCCAAAAGAACATTCCCAATGTTGTAGTTTCAACCACATTGCCACAAATCCCCAGTGTTCACCTAGTCCCTTCCCCAACCCTCCCCCTAGTTCCACAGACAGTTCACCCCACTCTCCCCACCTGTATTAGTCAGCTAAAGGGGTGCTGATGCAAAACACCACAAATCTGTTGGCTTTTATAAAGGCTTTTACTTGGGGTAGAAGTTTACAGTTACCAGGCCATAAAGCATAAGTTAATTCCCTCATCAAAGTTTGTTGCCACATGTTGGGGCAAGATGGCTGCCAACATCTGCCAAGAGTTCAGGCTTCTTGGGTTCCTCTTTTCTTGGGGCTCCATTTCTCTTCAGGCTAGCTGCTATGCTCTCTCCACAAGGCCAGCTGTAGATTCTCAGGCAAACGGCTTTGTCTCTCTCCATGGGGTTTCTGCCATGTCTAAGAAGCCATCTACATTCCTCTGTGTTCTTCCCCTGTGTGTTCACTTCCTGGGCTCTAGCTCAAAACTCCAGCATCAAAACTCCAACTAACTCCTCTGCTCTGCCATGTAGTTTTTTCTGTGAGGCCTGCCCACCAAGAGAGCAGGGACTCAACGTCCTACTGACGTGACCCATTTAAAGCCCTAATCATAATTTAATCAGTTTAAAAAGATAATTCAATATCTATTTTTGGAATTCATAAACCATATCAAACTACTACACTCCACCCTCTGAATTCCAAAAAAACATTACAATATTTAAAAAAACAACATAATACAGTAGCAATGCTAAGTATAGAATCACATCGCAATCAGTTTAAAGAAATACAGGATGTCTTGGGGCAAAGTTCCGTCTGGTTCTAGACCTCTGAAACTTACAAAACCATTATTCTGCTTCCAATACACAAATGGAAGACAAAGGATAAACAGATTCATTACCATAAGGAGAAATCAGGAGGGAAACATGAGCCATGGGTCCTCTACAGTTCAGTAAACCTGCAGGGCACACTTCATTAGATGTCAAAGTCTGAGAGTCATTCTTAGATGATGGTTTCTTCTCCTTGGGGCCACATGTGTACCCACCCTTTCCACAGGCATGCTGATTGGCCATTTTCTTGGTTCCACCCTCATCAAGCATCTCGGTGGTGAATATGCTCCAGACCTCACCCTCCAAGACTGTTGGGTGATTGCCACACTTTATCCAATCTTTGGGTTAGAGTCTTAGACCCGCTATTACAGTGAAGTGAAGACAACATCCTCCCTAATCTTTGGCATACAGGCTCAACCCTCTCAGAGCAATGAGTTGACCAGCTGGCTTTCCCTAATCCATGGGGGACAGGTACACCCCTCTCAGATCTATGGGGTGCTGACCTTAACCACCCTAATCCTTGAGGAGTGTGTTCCATCCTCTCTGTACCCTGGGGTGGCAAAACTCTCCCTGAACACCGGTGGGAACACCTACCTTCCTCAACTGCCGGGGCAAACTCACCCTCTCTGTATACATGGGTGGGGTTCCTCCCTTGGCCCAAGGTGATGTCTTATTTCCAGATCACAACTTCCATGGTTTTCCTCTTAAAGCTGTTTCCCCTTCCATCTCTCCCTTCCATGTCCCTTTTATTCCAGGTCAATAGCAATTTTGTTCATTAGCTCTTTCAAGAAGTTTGTTGGTTTAGCATGCAGGAAGCAGGGGTCCAAGCCACCAGACAGTAAGACTTTCCACAAGTCTTTCCTAGATAACTGCATCTTCAATCCTGATTTACATGTTCCAAGTTTAGTTAAGTACTCAAATGGGGCATTATTGTCTGGGAATTTGATTTTCATATCCAGAATTAGTTTCTGTTTTCTTTGTGCCCAACAGTTCAGTCCTTAGTTTATCTCTCTCATCTAGCATTTTGCTATAAGCTGCAAGGAGAAACCAAGCCATACTCTTCAAGCTTTGGAAAGCTCTTCAGCTAAATTCCCAGGTTCACCATTTTCAAGTTCTGCCTTCCATAAAACATCAGTAGTCAATCTTGAGAAGTTCTATGCAACTTTAGAACATGGATCACCTTTCCTTCAGTTTCCAATATCATCAGGTACTTCTAAGGCATTATAAAAAGTCTCTTCAACATCCATATTCTTATCACCAGTTTCTTCAAAGCACTGTAGGTTTTTTTTTTACCAACATCTCACAATTCCTCCAAAAAATACCTCTTACCCATTTATAAAACCATTTCAGCATTTTGGTAATTGCAAAAGCACGATCCCACTCCTGGTACCAAATTCTGTATTAGTCAGCAAAAGGGGTGCTGATGTAAAATACTAGAAATCTGTTGGCTTTTATAAAGGGTATTTATTTGGGTTAGAAGCTTACAGTTAACAGTTCACAAAGCATAAGTTTCTTCCCTCACCAAAGTCTGTTGCCATGTGTTGGAGCAAGATGGCTGCCAACATCTGCCAAGAGTTCAGGCTTCCTGGGTTCCTCTTTTCCTGGGCTCAGCTACCCTGCTCCCTCCACAAGGCCAACTGTAGACTATCAGGCAACCAGCTCTGTCTCTGTCCCCGGGGCTTGATTCTCTTTGGGCTCAGGTGCTCTGCTCCTCTGCATGTTTACTTCCTGGGCTCCAGGATTAAAAACTCCAAACTCCCTTCTCTGCAGTGAAGTTTCTCTGTGAGTCCCTGCCCACCAAGGGGGCAAGGACTCAATGTCTTATTGATGTGGCCCAATCAAGTAAAAGTGAAACTTCTGAATCCAATATGATCTAATATGCCCAGAGGAAAAGAACAGTTCTCAAACATAATCCAATATCTATTTTTGGAATTCATAAATAATATCAAACTGCTACACCACCTAAAAATAAAAAATTACAAGTTCATGGAAGAATCAGCATCTAATTCAAAGGTTAATGATTACTTTAGGAACATCATGCCTAAAGACAAAAATTAAGCACATGAAGCAGAGGTATCCTTCTATATCATTCTGAGAATGACTGTTCATTTAGATCAAATGATTTTTTAAAATTAATTGTATTAATTTTAATTCCAAATTTTTTCTGCATATATAATACATAAAGTGATTGCTATTTATGAGTTGTCTATATTAATAGAAGAAGGATTTTTAAATAGTTAAATGATGCCAGGTTTATATCTGGTCATCAGTTGCTTCAAATCAAAATTCATTTAAGTCAATGCCAAAAATGGTTTACTTGTATTCAATTTATGAAAACAATAAAGATAAGACAATACTGAAAAAAATTCTCAAGAAAATCCTGGTGACATGTATGGCCAAGAAACTGATTAAAGTACATGAAAAGGTGTTAAAAATTAGTCTGTTTATATTATTTTATAATATTCAATTTAACAATATAAGAAATCTTTTAAATATACGTGGATATATGGTATTTTATTATTTGTAAAAATAATTTTTTTTTGAAATTAGTTTTTAAGTAGAATATTTTAAAGTTCCACCAAATGTAAAAAAAAAAAAAATTTAACCTAATGAATAAAAATTATATAAAACTATATACTTTAATATGTTTGAAACTCCATTCTCAAAATGTCCTGCTTTAGGCAATAAATTATATGGTTCAAACTTTCAAAAGAATTTGACTTAGATAATTTTTCCTCCACAATATTTGCTTTTCACTTGACTTCCAGAGCAATCAATCACCCTCACTGACAATTTCTCAGTTCTCTTTGATTATATATCTCCTTCCTCTCTATCTCTTAATGTCGTTGTCTTTAGCTCCTCTTGTCTTCTGTCTCAGTTCCTTTATTTGTGCATCCATCCATACAAAACTCCTTGCAACCTAGGAGTTTACATTTTATTGGTTAAAACAGTGGCCAGAAAAAATAAATACATTATATATAAGGTCAATATTCTATTTATTATTCACATCAGTGAACACTAGGGAGTGAAAGGCTGACCTATTGATAATTAGGCTGTGATAAATAGAAACTGGAACCATCTCACTCAAATTGGTACATTTGATCACTATAATTTCCTAAGATGTTGAAAGGAGACAAATGTTACAAAAAAATAGAGTGGGCAAATGTAGTCTGGAGTAATTTTTCTTTTAGGAGCCATGTTGCAATTTTAAACAGCATGATTGCAGAGAAGGTGATATTTGAGAAAAGGCAAAGGAAGTAAGGGAGAGATCCCTGTGGATATCTGAGGAAAAGCATTCCATCAAAGCCTTTACATTGTCTCTTTCCTTTGATGGAATGCTTTTCCTGTTTAAAACTCATAGGTTGCAATGAATTTTCTATGTCTAGTGCACAACTATATCTAAAGTGTAAAGAATATTATTGGCACTGTGTAGATACTCAATAAATATTTTAATAATGAAACTGAATTAATTAAACTTAAAATTTACATAAAAATATAATTAAATATCAAATATCTATAAAATTCAATTAAAATGTGTGTTGTAGAGACCAAAATAGCTATAAGAATTCACAAAAAAAAGGTAGATAAATGATTACAGAGTTAGTTAGCAAAGCTTTCTCAGAGAAGTAAAATACCCAATCAGACTGGAATGAAACATAGGATTTTTTTTATCAGAAAGCTGGAAGGATATTCCTTAGGGAAAGGAAAGATCAATATCTATTGATAGACCAATGTAATATTAAAATTTGATGGCATTCTCACAAAAGGGCCCAGTCTTTTAGAGTATGAGCTTTATAAATTCAAACATTTTTAAATTCCTTGTGTTGCTAAAATACCAAGACAGTAAGCCTTAAATGAAGTACGATAATTAAAAAATGCATGCTTTATTTTTATAATTGTCCCCATTGTCTGCTTTTTATTGATTTGGCACTGCAGGCATTATCTATCCATATCAATACAGTAACACTTATTGCTACCATACCTTCTTGTATTTTCTAGGAGAAAGCCTATCATGCTCCTCCCTCTCTCCACTTTCAAATACGTTTTCATCCACGAAGTGAAAATATCACAACTCTTATGAAAGAACACTTCAAATGAAAGTCATGCCCCACATGATAGACATGCTGATGAACCCCTTGAACTATTCACAGTCTTTATCTCGTACATTTTATGGTGTTTGATGTTTATCATTCTCTCATTTCTATGCTCATTTCCCTCTTCCAGTGGATTCTGTGATACTGTACTCCTCTGGTTTTTCTTCTTTCCAGATCACTCTTTATGAGTTCCTTTTACAAGCTACTCTCCTACAAACATCACATGAATATTGGTGATCATCATAGCTTTTTCCTAGGAACTCTTCACCGACAACTCCTCACAATGTTCTTTAGTGATTTAATCATATGTATATTTTAATGGCTCACAAACGTGCATGCTAAAGCAGGTCATTTTTATGAATTCTAGATCTGATATCCTATTGATTTACTGGATCTTTCTGCTTAAATGGAGCCTAAGAACCTCAGAGTCAACATGTACTAATATGAAATTATAATCTATATGTTTCTTTTTCAGGTTTACTTATCCTTAAAAATTTGACTTCTCCTTCAACACAATTATCCAGTTGCCTTGGAGATCCTTGACTCTTTACATTCTGTCACTTTGGCAGTTTGATATTATTTATGAATTCCAAAAAGAAATATTGATTATGTTTGTAAACTGGTCTGTTTCTCTGGGTGTGATACCCTTTGGTTGTGTTAAATTCAAAGGCTTTATGTTTACTTGATTAAATTAAGATTAGGGCTTTGATTCGACCACATCATTAGGGCATGCAGGGTTGAGTTCCCGCCCACTTGTGGGCTATATAAACAGATGCTCAATCAAGAACACAGAAGTAGATACACAGAGAAGAACACAGAAAAAGACAAGGCAGAGAAGAGAACTTGGTTTTGATGCCGGAGCCCCTGGGAGGAAGGAGACACTCACCTGATAGTTTACAGTTACCTTGTGAAGAGAATAGAGCAGCTGAGAAGCCCTGAAAGATGAGCTTTATGTCAGCCTACAGCTGAGATTAGAAGAAGCTGGGCCCATGGAGCCTTAAGATGCAAAATGAAGCTGAACCCTTGGAGACATCACCTGCATCTTGCTTCAACACGTGGCAACAGACAGTTGGTGAGAAAGTAACTTTTATGGTACCTTGAGTTGGACTCTTACAGCCTTGTAACTGTAAGCTTTTACCCCAAATAAACACTCTTTATAAAAGTAACAGATGTCTGGTACTTTGCATCAGCATCCCTTTGGGCTGACTGATACACTCACCCTAACACTCCAGTACAGAAAATCTGTATCTCTTGCCTGGGCTATTAAGACAACAACTTCTTACCTTATCTCCTACCCAGTCAGGTTTTAATACAAATATTTTTAAAAATTGTCTAAAATAGAAATTCAATAACATCACTATTCTGCTTGAAAACTAATCAATTATTATATTTTTAACCTTTAGATGAAGTCAAAATTCTTTACCATGATTTACATGAGCCTACATAATTTGTTTTCACCATCTTTTCCCCAAAAACAACTGAACATACTTGCTCACTCATGTACTACATTCTTGTCACACTAAATGATGATTTCTTCAAATGCCCTATGCTCTGTTTTATCTTTGACCTTTCACATCATATATGCTACTTTTTCTTCTGAGAGTATATACTGGTGAATTTCACACTCCATCCATACAGTGGCTGCCATCTCTTATCCTCCAGATTCGTGGTAGGCAGCATTGGAATCTGCAGCCCTGGTTTGTGGTGCAACTTGCAGATGCCAGGGTGGGATGTAAAGACCTCATTCCCCAACATCCTGGGTGTGCATGGTCCAATTGCTGATCACTGCTTTTTATTCATTTCAAGAAAATTGTTGAGTATATTATGAATACACAAACATACATAAACAATAATTGTATAGTAAAAGTTGTGAACTTACAAAACAAACATGCATAGCATATAGAACTCCCATACATCACCCCACCACAAATACTTTGCATCACTGTGGAACATTTGTTACAGGTAATGAAAGAACATCATCAAGTTATTACTACTAACTATAGTCCATATCTTACATTCATTGTACTCTTCCCCAAATCCACTCTATTATTAACACCCTGATTAGTATTACATATTTGTTAGAGTTCATGAGAGAATGTTCTTATATTTGTTCTGTTAACCACAGTCGTCCATCATCCACCACAGGATTCAATGTGTTATACAGTCCCACGCCATGTACAATCTATTCAAAGTGTACACTCAACAGCTCTCACTTTCATCACAGAGTTGTGATGTCATTACCTCAGTCAATTTTAGAATGTTTTTGTTATTCCAGAAGGAAAAATCGCATACCCCCTTATAACCATTTACTGTTGATCCTTAGAATTGATATTGTATCTTCTTGGTCATTGCTGCAAAAAATTACAATATTGCTGTTAACTGTCATCCATAAGTTACATTAGTTGTGATTTTCCCAAGTATTACCATATTTTTAACATTTTGTAATAGAAAAACTTTATGTATTTGTACTATTAACCACAGTCTTCATCCACCACCAAAATCACTATGTTATATAGTCCCTAGATTATTCTCTAGCTCCATTTCAATTGACATTTCCCTCCTTAGACTACTCCTTTCAACCACAATCACATTTATAAATCAGCAGTGTTAGTTACACTCAATATAATGTGTTACCATCAACTCTATTCATTTTCACACTTTTACAATAAACCTTATTAAAAATTCTACGTACATTAAGCATCAGTTCCCATTCTCAACCCACATTTTATCTCCGAGTAACCTATACTCTAGAATTTACCTTCATGAGCTTATCCATTGTATTTATTTCATATCAGTAAGACCATACAATATTTGTCCTTTTGTGTCTGGCTTATTTCACTTAGCATAAAGCGCCCAAGGTTCATCTAAATGCATCTAGATTTCATTTCTCCTTACAGCTGAATAGTATTCCATCAAATGTATATACCACATTTTGTTAATCCACTCCTCAATAATGGAAATGTGAGCTGTCTCCATATTTTAGCAACTGGGAATAATGCTGCTATGAACACTAGCGTGCAAATGTCAGTTCATGTCTTTGCTTTCAGTTCTTCTGAATATACTCTTCGTATATTCTGGCTTAAAGTGTTTAATTTTGAGGAGGTCCAATTTATCTACCTATTTTTTATTTCATTGCTCATGCTTTGGCTGTAAGGTTTAAGAAACCACTGCCTACCATGAGATCGTTAAGAGGTTTCCTACATTTTCTTCTCAGAGTTTTATGATTCTAGCTTTTATATTTAGGTCTTTGATCCATTTTGAGTTAATTTTTGTATAAGATGTGAGATAGGGATCTTCCTTCTTTCTTTTGGATATGGATATTCAGTTCTCCCAGCAACATTTTTTGAATAGATTATTCTGGCCCAGCTGGATAGGCTTGACAGCCTTGTCAAAAATCGCTTGACCATAAATTTGAAGATTTATTTTTAAACTCTCAGTTCAGTTCCATTGGCAAACATGTCTATCTTTACGCCAGTACCATGCTGTTTTTACAATGGTAGCTAAAGAATAAGTTTAAAGGAGGGAATGCTACTAAACTCATTCTATGAAGCCAACATCACCCTAATACCAAAGCCAAATAAAGATACCATGAAAAAAAGAAAACTATAGACCAAATTCTCTAATGAATATAGATGCAAAAGTCCTCAACATACTACTAGCCAATCAAATCCAACAGCATATTAAAATAATTATACATCATTATGGTAATTTGATATAGTTATGAATTCCAAAAATAGATATGGATTATGTTTGTAAACTGGTCTGTTCCTCTGGGCATGATTAAGTTATGATTAGGGCTTTGATTGCACCACATCAGTAGGACTCAGAGATAAAACTACATGACAGAGCAGAGGAGTTAGTTGGAGTTTTGATGTTGGAGTTCTGATGCTGAGTTTTAATGCTGGAGCCCAGGGAAGTAAGCACACAGAGGAGCTTGGTTGTGAGAAAGGAGAGAAAGCCCCTGGAAAAGAGACGAGCCATTTGTCTGATAGTCTACAGCTGGCCTTGTGGGGAGAACAAGCAGCTGAACCTGGAGAGAATCAAGCCCTGGGAAGAGAGGAACCCAGGAAGCCAGAACTCTCACAGAGTTGGGTGAGGGAAGTAACTTATGAACTGTAAGCTTCTACCCCAAATAAATACACTTTATAAAAGCCAACAGATTTCTGGTATTTTGTATCAGCACCCCTTTGGCTGACTAATACAACATGTTTTATTTTCCTAGTTAAGCAAATGCCATTAAATAGTTTGGCTTAAACAAAGGGTATTTATTGGCTTTTGATTTTGAGGCCAGGAAACTGTCCTTAAAACAAGGCATTATCAAGGAAATACTTTCTCACTGAAGACTGTGGCTTTCAGAGGCTGACTTCTAGGGACCCTTGGTTCCTCTGTCATTTGACAAGGCATATGGCAGTATCTCCTTGTTTTCCTCCTCATCTAGTTTCTACTTCAGCTTCTTGCTTCCTGTGGCTTTCTCTCTATCTGAATTCCATTCTCTTATAAAGGATTCCAGTAGTAGGATTAAGATCCATAATGAGTAAGGTGGGACGCACAATAACTGAAATAGCCTCATCAAAAGTCCTACTTACAATGGGTTCACACCCACAAAGAGTGGGTTAAATTTAAGAATATGTTTTTCCTGGTGCATACAATTTCAAAGCACCACAATGTACAAGAATCCCAATGAAGCCCTAACAGGATAAACTCGAAGAGAAGTATTCCAAAATACATAGTTGTTACTGTGTCAAATGGAAATGCCAAGGAGAGAGTTCTGAAATCTGCAAAAGAAAAGCAACATGTGGAATACAAGTGAGTCCCTATAAGATTAAGTGTGATTACTCATCAGAGGTCATGGAGGCAAGAAGGCAGTGGGATGATATATTTAAAGTGCTGAAAGAAAACAATTTCCAACAAGAATTTTACACCCAGAAAAACTGTTTTTCAAAAATGAGGGAGAGATTAAGACATCCCAGATAAACAAAAGCTAAGGGAGTTTGCCACCACTTGACCTGCCCTATAGACAACGCAAAGGGATTTCATCAAACTCAAAGGAAAGGACACTCGACAGTGGATTGAAGACAGAAAGAAATACAGAACTCTGGTGTAGGTAGTCATATCAGTAACTACAAATATGCCAGTAATATTGTATTTTTCAGTATGTAACTCCATTTTTTGCTTCTCACAATTTCAAAAATGCAAATTCATGAATAATAGTTATAAATCTGTGGTTTGGGAAATACAATGTATAAGGATATAATTTCTAACAAATAGGACAAAAAGGCAGGGGGAAGATAGGTGTAGTGGTGCTATTGAAGTTATGTTGGTGTCAACTAAGCATGATTAAAATAGATTTAGGTTACTTAATTTTAGCACCATGATAACCACAAAGAAAATATGTGAGAATACATAAACGGGAAAAAATGAGAAGAAACTTAAAATGGTACAAAAAATCAAATCAATATGAAAGTAGACTTTAATGGGAAAATTGAGGAGATAAAAAAAGGTATAGAACTTACAAAACCCATGTAGCAAAATGGCAGAAAAAAGTCCTACGTTATCCCTAGATACTTTGCATGTAAATGGATTAAACTTTCCATTCAAAAGGCAGAAATTGAAAAAATGAATAATGAAGCATGTTCCAATCATCTGCTACTTACAAGAAAACCACCTTAAATTCAAAGACACAGATAGGTTGAAAGAAAAAGCACGGAAGCAAATATACCACAAGAGAGCTGGGGTTGCTTTAATAATATCAAATAAAAAAAACAACTCTAAGTCAGAAACTCTTATGTGGGACAAAGAAGGTAATAAACTTTGATAAAAAGGTCAATTCAACTAGAAGAAATAAAAATTATAAATATGTGTGCACCTAATAGCAGAGCCGCAAAATATCTGAATCAAATATTGACAGATTTGAAGGGAGAAATAAATGGATGTACATTAATAGTAATAGACTCCAATGCACCAATTTCAATAATGGCTAGAACATCTAGACAGAAGATCAATTAGGTAATAGAAGATTTGAATGATACTCTAAACCCAATAAACCTAACAGACATATGTCGAACATTTTACCCAAGAGCATCAGAATACTCATTTTTCTCTAGTGCACAAGTATCACTCTCCAGGATAGGCCATATGTTAGGTTAAAGACAGGTCTCTATAAATTTAAAAATATCAAAATCATACATAGTATCCTCACTTACCACAATGGAATAAAACTAGTAATCAATAACATAGGGGGAAGTGGAAAATTCACCAATATGTGGAAATTAACCAATGCCCTTTTATACAACCAATATGTTAAAGATGAAATCACAAGAGTAAGTAGGAAATATATTGAGGTTAATGAAAACAGAAACATAACATACCAAAACTTATGGGATGTAGAAAAGGCTGAGCTGAGAGGGAAATTTATAGCTCTAAATGCTTAAATTAAACAAGAAGAAAGGTCTCAAATCAGAGATTTTAACTCACAACTGGAGGATCTAGTGATGAACACTCTAAACACAGAGTGAGCAGAAGGAAGGATAACAAAGATTAGAGTGGATGTAAAATGAAATGGAGAATTTTAAAAAATGACAATAGAGAGAAACAAAAAAGAAAACAAAACAGAGTTGGTTCTTTGAATAGATTAAAAAAATCAACAAATCCTTAGCCAAACTTACAAAGGGAAGAAGAGAGAGATCGCAAAAACTAAAATCAGAAAGGAAAGGAGGTACATTACTACTGACCCCACAGAAATAAAAAGATTATAAGAGGATACTATGAACAATTTTACATGAACAAATTAAACTAGAAAAAGTGTACAAATTCTTAGAAATGCACAAACTACTTACACTGACTCAAGAAGAAATAGAAAATATCAACAGACCAATAACAAAGAGTTTGAACCAGTAATCAAAAACACAGAAAATCCCAGGACCCAATGGCTTCATTGATGAATTTTACCAAATACCCCTAGAAGAATTAACACTAATATTGATCAAATTCTTCCAAAAATTGAAGAGGACTGACCACTTCACAAGCTATTCTTATAGGCCACCATCACCCTAATACCAAAGCTAGATAAAGATACT